>JANPWT010000006.1:44512054-44523441 GCA_024678245.1 Erythroxylum densum
AATCTGAAAAGAGTCATAACATATGTAACATTTTCTTTATGTTTTTATAAAAAGACTATTTTTTATGACCTGTTATTTTACAGTCACAAAAAAACAACTTTACCGGTTAATAATAGAAAAATTTATTATGCATAAGTGTTAAAATTTTCTCTATAAGAAATTATTTAATGGTTCCAAATAAAGTGATAATTTTGATTCAAATGGTAGTGCATAACAAATTTGTATTTTTAACACAAAATTTTGAGTAGTCTAAAAGATTTGAATATCATAAAAAGAAATGCTATTGTTACTATTGAATCACTATCTAGGCATCTAGGATTTTGAGGCAAAGGGTAAGAAGAATTATATTAATCTAGACAAGATCAATGTACAAATGCTTAGTATCTGAAGAGATTGTTCAATGTCTACTACAGATCACCTACCAATCCAATACAAGTACCTCCTACTTTCTGCAAACCCAAACAAGTTCCAATTCTCTTGGTTCAAACAATAATTATACAACACACGCTGGGAACATGGTGGAATCTGCTTTGGAAAGCAATCTGTTTGATGTGAAATAACGGTACACTCGATGAAGGTGAAAATTTGAAAATAAGAACAATTCCTTCCGTCAAGTGTCCCCGATCGATTAATGCGGTCTCCTCTCTTTTCGCATTGATATACAGGATCCAGATGGAATGACTTGGAGAAGGCTTTTGCAGGATCAGCAGGGCTCTCATATCAGGTTCCAGGGGGTCTCGGATTTCATAATTTTAAAGTACACTTATCTGGTAGCTGCAACAACTACATTGCACTTGCAGGGTCAATTGTTTCTCCATTTACTATGATCCTCAGAAAGTGAGTAATAAGTGTATCGGATGAGTAGCTAGCTATCTACAGGAAGTAAGTTAATTGTTGCTTTTTCCTGGAACCTCCTTCTCCATACAAATCATTCCATTGTTTTAGCTCATTCATTACTGAACCTTCAGCTGCAAAACTTGCAGCCACCTGCAGCATAAAATAATGCCAGTTAACTGAACATTTTAGGTCTCGAGGGGCAGAGGGAATTTCATAAAAGAACTCAAGATTGATCGCGAACTCGATTAATTGAAACAATTTTAGAAGAATTTAAGCACAGAATAACCATCTGAGTTAGATATTATTATGCAGTAGACTGCAGGGAGCTGAAACTATCGCGTATATGAAAGCTCATGCAAAAGTCACCTGGTTCTTTGCCTGCCTCAGGTCTTCCATGTTTAAGGGTCTCAAAGTGATTACTTGTTCTTCTTTATCTTCTTCCTTGGTAGCTGAAGTATCGTCCGTGCTTGTTCCTTCTTCAGCTTTCTTCTTTTTTTCCTACAGTGAAGTTTAATTCAGGATATTGCATAACCAATTGAAGCTCTAACATTAGGGAGTTCAAGCTTACCTTTTCCTTCTGCATCTCCTGCTGTAATAGCTCTCTCACAGGGCGATAAGCTGCAGTCACACACAAGTTCTGCTTGCAGAAGTTCACGTCAGGAGTGATCAGGATCAATCATCAGTTTGTTTGAATCTTTTTGGAAGCCATGAACAAAGAGTCAAGTGAATGTGAAAATAACAAACCTTCAGATCACTGCCACTATATCCTTCTGTCATAGTGGCTAGCTCCTTGAAGTCGAGTTCTCCGGTCTTTTCCTCTGCCAGAAGAGTTTTCAGGATTACTTCCCTGTTCTCTACAGATGGTAGACCAACCATAATCCTGCTCAATGTAAAATGTTTGTTTTGAGTGATTCATGAAAATATGCATTTTTTGAACTTAACTGAGGTGTTGAGTTCTATCCTGGAGAGGATAATCATCCCCAAGAGTTTATAAAATCCTCGAACTTGGGGTTTTATCTTCCAGGAATTTTCATCCATAGAATCATAACAAAGCAGTGTACCTGCGCTCAAATCGCCTGATGATTGCTTCATCAAGATCAAATGGTCTGTTGGTTGCAGCAAGAACAAGAATGCGCTCACCAGTTTTTGTCAGGAGTCCATCCCAATGTGCCATGAACTCGTTCTTAATCTTCCGCATAGCCTCATGCTCACCAACTCTTGTACGCTGACCAAGCATACTATCAACCTCATCAATGAATATAATTGTTGGAGCAACCTTTGCAGCCAGCGTAAACAATGCTCGCACATTCTTTTCATCTTCACCGAACCATTTTGAAGTGATGGTGGATATTGAGACATTAATGAAACTAGCTCCAGCTTCATTCGCTATGGCTTTCGCCAGCATTGTTTTACCTGTACCTGGAGGGCCAAAGAGTAGTATGCCTCTGCACGGTTTAAGAAGCCCTCCCTTGAAGAGGTCAGGTCTCCGTAAAGGAAGCATGACAAGCTCCTGAAGTGATTCCTTAATCTCATCCATGGCACCAATATCTGCAAATGTCACCCCAATCTCACTTGCAGGGATGACCTCTGGCCTTATTCTTTTCTCGAATTCGTTGTCAGGAGGAACTTCCTTCAGGAAGCAATGTAAATGCATTAGTAAGTATCTGAAGTCCTGGTTTAATCTTCTTTAGCCAAAAACCTGAAGGATTGTGACTCACAGGGGCTTTAGCGGAAGATGGACTCTCACCATCCTTCTTGATCCCTGGAAGAGATTTCTCTGTCTCATTTTTATTCTCTGTGCCTGTGGTTTCAGGTTTTGAGTCAGACTTTGCACCAACAGTCTCCTCTACGTCAGAGTCCTGCGCTTGGTGAGTCTTGGACATGTATCAGTACCTTAAAACTCTATTTCATCATATTCTGAGACTAACAAGAAGTACATTATTATGTTATGGAACAAACCTTTCCAGCATCACCATTTGTCTCAGGCTTCAAAGTGTCCTTTCCACTACTTTTTCCCTCCTGGAATAAGCTCAATCCATGGGACAAGCTGCTCCAGGTTGTGCAGAGTGATTAATAGAAGTTCTTTAAACAGAAGAACATGAAACCAACCAATTAGTACCTCTCTGATGAGATCACAAGCTTTCCGTTTCGATAATCCGGGTCCTTTTTCTGGGCAAGATGGTATGAGATTGCGGATAACACGATTTCTTGTAAGTAATTGCTAAGAATCATTGTATCTGCCATACAAATTGAGCCTAAATCATCACACTCAATATCATTTGCCGCAAGTACTTCAACAATGTGGTTTTTGTTATCTTGAAACTGAAGCATCTTCATATCCTCTTCAAGTTTTGCTTTCCAGTTCACAGGATTAGTCTCATCTTCTCGTGGTTTGATGTCAATATTGTATGGAAACAATACAGTGAGCCTTTCATCCATATCTTGGAAATCATCTTCTTGATCCAGCATCCTGGAACCAAGTACCAAGACCGAACCTGAAAGTTTCTTCAAGAATTTGTCGAACAAATTGTACAACCTTTGAGATGGGAGAAGAAGCTTCTCAACATCCCGAATGTATAAAATTACAGGATCTGATTCTGAAATTGTTACCAACACCTGTAACAGTAACAGGTCTAAAATCAAGAATGCGAACACAAACTAAAAGAATTTGAACAAGAATCTGATTGCAGATGAATCTACCTTGTAAAGTGACTGCAGAAATACTTTCTCATCAAAGCACCAGTTGCTTGTGTTCTTCAACAAAGCTGATAAGTGAATTCCCAAGAGGTAAATCAGAAGCAAATCTTTTTGCACCAAACTGAAATCTAGTTTCTAAAAGAAACTATCAATGTATAAAAGTGGAAATAGGAATGATTTTCCATTCCCTCTAATGAAATCTGCTTCAATATCCAATTTTCTCAGTTTACTGATGAGCAATTTCTGATTATCACCTGAATTTGCAGAAGCAGACTGTGAAGAAGTACTACTCATATCGGATGCTATAGAGGCATTTCTATGAAGCTTTGCGGGATTATTAGAATCCTCCATACCTCTGCAGATATTGATAAGGCTACAAGGTTAGAAACTGTTACGCAACATCATGAGACTTTAAACTCAAGAACGTACCTCGATTTTATATCTGTAGTACTGGTCTGCCTATGTATTTTGCCTACAAGACATTTCTTGATCAGTAGTTGGGATTTTTGACATACAGAACAGTAAGGAATACATGTATCTTAATGTAACAAAACAGTATGAGCTATACCTCTTGTTTCTTCTCTTGGAGGAAGGATTGAGAAAGAAGAAAGCAAACTTGACATCCGATCCAATGTCACTTCTGAGAGAGTTCTCTTGAAAGGCTGCGAGAAGATCGGAGAAGTATCTTGTTCAATGAACATGGTTATACAGAAATTTCCAAATTTTCAAAAGTAAAAGCTTCCAGTTTCTCATTCAGAAACTATGCTGTATTTTGACCTTCCAAAGAAAAGTCTCTGTAAAAGTTTAAAAACACTTCTATAATCATCTCAAAATGGCCACTACAAATTTTGGCACTTCAATATTCTTAAAAAAAACAAAAACCCCACTGCTTATGTTTTTAATGTTAAGTTAAGGCTTTTAGGTAAAAAAGGGCATGTGCTTCTTTGTCAGGGAAAAAAAGAAAAGGCAAGTGAAGGCTTACAGATTCCTTCCTGGTACACCCATATTTGCTCTGCATCTGTAATTAGGCAAAGATAAAGGATCTAAGAACCAAGTATAGCATTCAAAGTGAAGAGAAAGAGCTTTGAATAGTGTCATCCTCTCACCTTTATGGAGAAGTCAGTGACATCCAGCAACAACAACTTTGATTCAAAGGAACGTGCTAAAGCCTTGGCAAGCGTTTGTGGATAGAGTTCTTCAGAAATTGCAATAAGCAAGACTAGGTTAAAAGTAGCTTTTAAAACACAACAAATCAAAGGAAGTAACATTACTTATTTCCACTCCATACCAGTCGGTCCGGAGAGCAAAATCACCCGACTGGCCGGTGAAAGATTCCGGGTGTGCTTGTATAGATCATAGGGCTTCAGATGAACAAGTGCAGCACTTTTCAATAACAACTTTGTTCTCTCACTGCAATTGCACATCATGCAAAGGAATGTGAACTCAAGTACCAGAAAGTTGTATTAAGATGCATCCTTCCCTAATCTACCGGAGTCCAGAAGAAGACCAGCCAGTGATCCACATAATTTTATAAAATTCTTAAAAAGCATTCATAAGAACAGTCCGAAGTAACGTGTGTTGAGTTTTAGAAAATGATATTATCAACGAAAAACAGTAAAAATTATCACAGAACTCGAATTAATGCTACTGCAGATCATCTGAAATCAAAAGATCAGAAGTTTCAGCACAAACTTACAAGTTATATCCACCACAGAAAGATGGAAACCAGGTTAAATTTATTTGGAAAAACTTGATCTTTATACATCACCAACCAAGAACATTTGCAATGCACAAGAATCCCATATGCACTAGCACCAAAAAAAAAGGAACTCACACAAATTTCTCAAATTTCTTCCTGGAACAAAGGAATCAAAACTTGTTTGTACCTGATGTAATAAGGGAACTCGTCAAAAGTGACCTCGATATCTTTACCATCAGCAACTTGCCTCATCAACTCTTGCTCAATCTGCACGGCGGAGACACCATCTGGTGAGCCATTTTTACCTGTCAAGCTGCTCAAGCTTTGCCCAGAAGCCAATCCAAGCCCCACACCAACCCCAACTCCGACGCTCAACGCAGACAACAACACATGTTTCTGTTCCATCTCTTCTCTCCCCTGTCTGTGTCTCTGCTCTGGTTTTTTTTTTTCTTTCTTTCTTTGTCCCACTTTCCTTCTCTTTTCCTACAATCCCAAGAAACAAGCTCCGGGTTATATCTCGAGCTTGATCAACTTTTTCACCACCCACAGAGTTCTAAACAAGCTTTGTGAATATAAAGATCCAAGATTCAAAAGGGTCTATATGATGGAATTCCAAGAAACAAGAACTGGGCCAAGATTTTTTTTTAAAAAAAGAATTCTTTGGAAGCAAAAGAAAGAAGGCAAAAATTATTGAGCATATAATGGAGGGGTCTAAGAGTAGAACGTTGGTGTCTGAGCTTTTCTAACAGGTAATGACTCTATACTTTGTGGTCTGGCCCTCTTATATATAAGCATTCCTCTAGCAATGGACGTTTCTTCCTTTTTTTTTTTCCTTTTGTTTTCACTTTTGCACTTCCTCTGCTCTTTTGACTTACAGGGGACCGCTTAATGTGCCTCCTTTTGTCCCTCTCCTTTCTGTGCTCTGTTTCTTTAAATTTTCACTGCTAAAATCCATGGAGGCTTTTCCTGCATCATTTACCCTTGGTGCTTTGAAAATGAAAGCTCAAACTTACGCATATCATTAATTTCTTCAAAGTTGATGGTCCAACTTGGCCTAATAAGTTATTAGAACACGTAACCTTAAGTTTGATTTTATACCAACTCTTTTTTAAGCAAATTAAAAAGTAAAGTAGTGATGTTTAGTGAGACAACATCATTTAATCATGTACAAACAATAGTTCATTTAACTTTGACGACTGCTGGGACTTTCTACAACTTCCAGTGCTGCACTTTCTTCAACTTCGGTCCTGCCTACCAAGTACCATCGTTGTTCATACTATAGTTGTTAATGTCACGGATCACTGGTCAGTCTTATTTTTAAATTGTTTTTACTTATATAAAAATAAATATTTAATTTACAGGAGCACATGGATGGTGGGCTGGGGAGTCGGTTTATTTCTGCACGTTTTGCAACCTTTTTTCGCTGAAAGTGTGCAGCTTTGGCTTTGAAGGCCAGTCGTGGAATGCCACTTCATAAAAGAACAACAAGACTAACTTTGGGCGGCTGTCAGCTACTAAAAGGTAGTCTTACGTAACTCGGACAAAGCTAACGTTAGGTGGATTCGTTCAAAGTAGGATCTGCCTCTTCTATCGTACCAGTCAAGGTGGTTTGTGGAAAGCCAAGCATTTCAGTCTTCCTTCTGGGGTTGGTATTTTGATCCTATATCATTTTTCTTATTCACTAATTAAAGAATATGTAATTTTATTTAGTGATTAAAGAATTATGTTAATAAAATTTGATTGGACGTGAATTTTAAATTATCAATATATTTAGTGGCTGTTTCACCACAATAGCTTAAGTTGTTGTATGAAATCAGCTTAATTCATTTTATATATTCACTAACACACCTTTCAAGTAAAAGCTCTTTAAGCCTAAAACTTGCACAGACCCATACTATCTTGTGTTGAATAATAAGTGCATGATAGAATCTGAACTCGCGACCACTTGGTTACAAAAATTTTAATATCATGTTAAGTGATCATTTCACCACAATAACTTAAGCTATTGTATGAAGCAACTTAATTGATTTTATATATTCACTAATACCATAAACTTAAAAAAAATAGATTTAATATGACAATTTTATTTTTAGTTAAATAAATCAAAAATTTTAGTGATTTAATATATTTTTTAGTTATCATTTTAAAATTTTATTTTATATAGTAACTGTCTCCATTATATTTAATTTATTATTTCATATTTTTACTTAACGTAACATAATTTTATAAAATTAGATAAAAATAATAAAATACAGCGGAAGAAATTATGCGATAATTAAGCATTATTATAAAAATAAGTAATAATTTTTAAAATACGAAACTGATTAACGAAACTAATTAAAGCTAATTAATTTCATGTTAGATCAGCTAATTTTGTCAATTTTATTAAAACAAAACACAAACAACTTGATGGTACATTCACAATCACAACATTGTATGCAACTAGAGCTTAAAACTCAATAATGCTGTGTATGTTGTAGTGGTAACTTCAAACTAGTAGGACCATGTTAAGTTTGTTTTGAGGTCAAGAATTGAAGTGAAGAAGGGTCAAGCGGTAGGAATCGATTTGCATTCTTAGCTAATGTCTCGTATCATGTTGCCTCAAAGAGGACAAGCGGTAGGACTCGATTAGCATTCTTAGCTAATGTCTCGTATTCAATACAGAATCTGGCTTGATTGGGAACTTCCAAGAGAATGAATTCTCTATCATTGAGACGCATAATTAGGCATGAGAAAGCTTGTCTGACCAGTTTATTGAACTTTGACTTAGGTTCTAATTTTTATTTTTAAAATTTTGTTTTGTAAATTGAATTTAGATTTTAAAATAATGTCATATTTATTTTTAAATTTTTAAATTTTATTTAATCACGACTCAAGTTGGATTAGTTTAAAGATTTGAGTTAAGAGTCTTGAACCCGATCGAACTTTAAACTGGACTTGAACCTTAACATAAAATTTAGGTTGAACTCGAACATCTCCAAACCAAATCCATTAAATTTTGAGTTAGGTTTTAACTTTTATTTTTAAAATTTTGTTTTGTAAATTGAACTTAAGCTTTAAAAAAATATCATGTTTATTTTTAAATTTTATTTAATCACTACTTAAGTCAGATTAGTTTAAAGATTTGGGTTAGAAGTCTTGAACTCGATTAAACTTTAAACTGCATCTAAACCTTAACATAAATTTTAGATTGAACTTGAACATCCTCAAACCTAACCCGTTGCCACTCTCGACCACAACAATTTGGACGTTAATGGAGGAAGTAATTGGATATAAGAAAGAGATACAAAAGATCGATCTTTTATATTTTGAGTTATTTTTTAAAAAAATATGGGTTTTGAATTATGGTCAGACTTAAAAAAATTTATTTAAATTTTTTTAAAAATAAATTTAAGCACTGCTAAAGTTTGATTAGTCTAAAAGTTTGAACTGAGAATCTCGAACTCGATCAAAATTTAAATTAAATCTGAGTTTAAATCCGAATTAACCCGATGATAACCTATTGTCACCTCTAACACAACAAATTTGGATATTAATGGAGGAATTAAGTAGAAATAGGAAGGAGATACAAAAGGTCAATCTTTCTTCACTAAGAGCCACTTTCAGTGAATGCTGTGGTTTAAGCTTTTGTTTTGGCATCTAAAAGGTGTGCAAAAAAAAAAGTGAAAAGTTATAGTGGCACTGCGTGTAACCCACAAATAGGAATGTAACAGAAAGATCTCACCCGTTGCATGTGATGCTGAGGTGGAAATGGGCCTCAAAGACGAGGCGGTTGCGTAGATACACATACAAGACAAAGCCACCGAATTGCTTCTCTTTTTTTTTTAAAAAAGAGTAAAAGACCAAAACATAGAATTCTTCAATAATTTAAAAAAAATTGACAAAAATATGTTTGATTTTAATTTTTTAAAAAAATATTTTCTCTTAAATTTTGAATAAAAATAACAGTAAAACTCTTACAAAACTAATTAAATATTAATTAACTTAGTTCAATTAAACTCAATTTTAATTAATAATTTAAAATTGTTGTCGTTGTCGTCGTCGTCGTCGTCACACTCAGTTCGAAGTCTCGTAATAAAGCGGAGCTTTGAGAGATTTGATGGTACGCAACTTTATTCTTATGTAATAAATGGGTTATTTCCAATGTTCAGAATACCGTTCCGTACCGGACGGTACCGGCCGGAACGTTCCGTTCCGGCTGGAATCCGGTACCGGAACGGGAAAAATCTTACCGGTAAAAAATTCCGGCCGGTACTGGCCGGAATCAAAAATTCCGGTACCTTCCGGACAATTCCGCAAAAAAATAATTGGTCAGGGACCATTTTGCAAAATTAAAAAATTTAACCCTATGCAGACTACCTCTCTCCCACACAGCTCACTCACCGCCGACTCTCCCTCTCAGATTTCGTCTCTCTTCATCGTCGTCTGTCGCCGTCTGTCGTTGTCGCCGCCTGTCGCCGCCTACGTCGCCGTCTGCCCCGCCGCGTCGTCAATCGCTACCGGTCCTCCTCGGCTCCTCCTCTTCCTCTCCGTTGTCGCCACCGGTCCTCCTCTGCTCTGCGTCGCTCTTCTCCTCCTCCTCCTCCTCCTCGTCTTCTCCTCCACCTCCACCCGAAGACGTGCCGCCTCACCGGCCACCGACAGCTCCGAGCCTCCGACGCCCCACCAGCCACCGACCCAGACACCGATCCAGACACCAATAACAAAGAAGAAGGAGAATTCCAGAAATATGGAGAAATCAAATATGGAAGTGTGGAACCCAAGAGTCAAGTAAATGGAGAGACTCAAGCTTGTTAAATGATACATTGGAAATCGACATTATAGGCATGGGAAAAAGCTATCATACATTGGAAGACTCAAGCTTGTTAAATGATACATTGGAAATCGACATTATAGGCATGGGAAAAAGCTATCATACATTGGAAATCGGCAATAGGCATTGGAAAAAGGAAAGTTGTAAAAAACTCATAAATACTTTTTTTATTTTTATAAATAATTATTTTAAAATTTACGAAAATAAATATTAAATAATTTAATATTATTAATATAATAATTCAAATTGTTTTGAAATTGAATTTTCACATTTTTGGAATAGAATTTTTAAAGTTGATAATTTGAAATTGATGGATTGAAGTTAAAGAATACCGTAGGTAAGTAATTTATGTTATTTTGTTATGAATTTGTAATTATGCAAAGATTGTAAAATGGAATTGTAAATTAGAATTGAAAATTTAGAATTGAAATTGGAATTGTAAAATGGGGTTAGTAACTTAGTATGTAATTAATTAATTATGTATTATGCAAAGATTGTTAAAACTTAAAATTGAAAGTTGATAATTAACATTTAAACCTAAATGTAAAATTAATAATCAAATGTAAAATTGATAATTAAATGTGAAATTGTAAAATTGATAATAAAATTTTGTAAAATTGTAAAAACTTGTTTGAGCATAAAGAAGTGATGTATTGAATGTTTGTTGTCAAATTGTGAATATGTTGTAGACTTGTAATTGTATATTTTACTTTTATATTTACATTTATTAATGTCAATTAAAAATTGTAAAAGCAACATATATATTTAAGAATGAAATATGAAATGGTGTATATAATATTATGGTTTGTTAAAAATTTATATCATTCAACTTGATCTCATGTTATGAATAAATCTTTGAACTTGATGATTGTGTATTAATATATGTGTATGAACAATTGTATAAGATATGTTATGCATTGTTTGCCAATTATGTAAATCATATTATACCCTTCAACTTAATCATTATTTTTCAAACTTTGAATTGAAATTGTTAGAAATGGAATTGGAAATTGTTGAAAATTCAATTGGAATTATGAATGGAAATGAAAATGGAATTATGATTGTTTTGAGATTGTTGGAATTAGGAATTGTTGTAAATGTAAGAAAATGAAAATAAAATTATGAAAGTTTTGTGATTGTTAGAAACTTAGAATTGGAAATTGTTGTAAATAGAAATGGAATTATGATTGTTTTGTGATTGTTGGGATTGGAAATTGTTGGTTATTATTGGAAATTCAATAAATTAAAAATGTCTATTGTTAATTTATTATTCATAACATTATTAAATTCGATATTATTATTAACTGTTGTTATTTATGTAATTATTTATTTATGGATTTA
>JANPWT010000006.1:44661922-44689972 GCA_024678245.1 Erythroxylum densum
CTCTTGAAGCCAACCCGTAGTTTCCGGCGCCGCCTCCGAGGGAGAGCATGACCTTAACTCCACGGCTTTGGCAGCTCCTGATTCCACTGCTGACTGAAGTACAGCCACGGGAAGCAGGGTTGCAGTGTCCGGCGAGGTTGAGTGCCGGTGTTCGGCCATTGCCAAACTTAACGAGAAATGCTATGTTCACGTAAGCATATCTTCCGGTGGCACAGGTTTGGGCTAGAGTTCCTTCATTTCCGTTCTGGCCCCAGTAGATGGCTATGCCTCCGGCTCCATGAGAGGGTTTAATAAGCAGAAAGACTAGTAATGGAAGAAGCATCAGAAGGGGTTGAGTGTTCATTTGGGCACTTTCGAGTACTTGCAAGATATTTTCGAATGCCTGTAGGCTGTAGTAGTGTAAGGGATGGTCCATTTTATAGGCACGTCGATGAGAATTAAATGCCTCTATCGTGATGCGCTCAATTTTCAGTAATAAAGAGTTAAAAAAACTCAAAATTGACTTTGAAATGTACTCATTCTTAAATAACTTTTATAATTTAATATTAAAATTTTCATATTTATTTTATATAAAGAAGATGATTAACAAGTAACATCACAAAAACAAGTTTACTTAAATTAAAATTAACACGATTACTTCAAGTTAATTAAATTTTGAATTAAATTAAAAATTTTAATTTTTAATATCATATTCAAACTTAAATTTTATGACCAATTTTGAAATTAAAATAATTAAAAAATATTTTGTTAATATAACAATATTATATCCTTTTATATATAAAAAGAATAAAATAAATTTCTTTAATTGAGTAGAGTAATTGTGATATTTATTTATTAAAGACATTAAAAATATGGGCTTTTTGGCCTGAATAGGCTTCTAGTCAATTTGTCGGTTACCATTCCTATTGACAATTGTTCTGTTTGAGTTCGTTGAAGTCAACTTTTTAATTTAAATTTAAAATTAATTTATTAATTTCAAATCATACTCAACTCATTTATTTTAATTAATATGATATTAAAAATTTTAATTTCAAATTTGAATTTAATCAAATTAGATTTAATTTATCAAATTTGATTAGAGTATTTATTTTAAAATATTAAATTACAAAAATAAATAATATTAGTCAAACAAATTTTAAGAAATTATTAATCAGATTAAAAAGAAAATATGGCCTCTTTTACACTCAATTTGAGCACTTTAAATGAATGAGGAAAAAAGGTACAGAAGAGTTACAATTGCTCGCCGCCCTCTAGAACGTCTGACCAATTACATTTCCACAACTAAAGTGATACAAATCAACCAATAAGATTTATTATTTCTCTTTTTCTTCTATTCTCATTCTGTAGAGTAGTCTTACTTTATGGACGACATGTCGCTATTGTTAGTCGGCGCTGAGGAATTGTTTTCCACTTTTGCTTGAAGTTACGAACAGAGAATTGCGGGCCGAACCAATCACGCTTGGAGTCAAGTAAACGACTTTTTAATGAATTCCAGCGTCGGAAATTTTGACTTCTCTTTGCAAAGAATGCTCTGATTCGGTTATTTTTCTTTTTCTTTTTTTAATTGTCATTAATACACAGTCTATGATCTTTAAATTTTGAGATAATGAATTAAAAATTATCTATTTTATTTTTATTTAATCTAATTATATTTAAAATTTTAATTAAATATTCAAACTTTTTTAAAAATTAAAAAAATCAGTTCAAATATCAAAATTAGCATTTGAAATAACCGATGCACTATATAAAATTAAGATTTGGATATCTTCTTTTTAATTTTAAAGATCGAATAGGCGATTGTATTTTTAGTACATTAGTAACAATGTATTGATTATAAAAAATAAAAAATTATGTTAATGATCTCGAAAAAATTAAATAATCCTTTTAAATATTAGTTACATTAATGAAATATTAAGGAAACAACTTTTAAACCAATTTATCTTATTTTTAAAAATATAAACTCATGATGTGCAGACCAGAAGCGAAAGCCATTCTTAGGTGGGTGGTATGTCCCGCCTAGAAAAGTCATCTTTGACCGAGCTTATACAAAAAAAAAATCAAAAGAATTTAACAGCTTTTAATTTGCTATTTTAAAATTTTTTTATAAAATAAATTTGTATTTATTAACTAATGCAAGAGTTACACCGCTGCCATTATAATAAGTATATCTAATAAGAGAGTAATTATAAAAAATTAAGGTGTGATTATAATAAATTGAGAAATTAATATTATAGTTTAAACTATATATTAAACTAAAATCTTAACCCCAATTTCTTGGTGAATCTCTTGCTCAAATCCTTGCTTCAAGAACCAACTCCTTAAACAAGGTATTAATAGGGATGGCACCATAGATCTGAAATAAAGTGACCCTATTATGTTTAATTAGGCTTAAGTTAGATTTAGATTTTTTTTAATTTTGTCAAAGTTCAAAAATTATATGTGAAATAATGTCGTTTTCTAATTTTTAATTTTAAAAAGATTCAAACAAAAGCCCATCATATTGTCATCTCTAATAATTAAAAAGAAATTGGAATGAGATTATATCATAAAGACAATTTCTTAAACTAAAATTAGTAATAACATATGATTTGTATTGAACAAAACTTTGGGAATTCAATAGCCTCCAAACAGAATTGAACGAACTTTCAATTAATAGTATCAAAAGCTTTATAGAAATCAATTTTTCAGCAGTAACTTTTTAATATTCCTTCCAAATTGATAATCCTTTAAAAGCTCTTACATAATCAGTATGTTATCCCTTATAGATCTGCTTTGTATAAAGGCACTCTATTATAAGTGATAAATTAAGATAAAGCAATCTTTAATCTATTAGCTAGAAGTTTAGCAATTACCATATAAATGGAGTTGCAACAAGATAGGTCTGTAGTCTGACGTAGTATCATGATTAAGCTTCTTAGGAAGTAGGCATATGTATGTGTGATTTATCTCTTTCAACATACGACCTGAGGATAAACACTCTAGTACTGCTTCTGTATATATGATTCTCGTGATCACCCAAGTTTCTTGAAAAAAACCATCGTTGAACCCCATCAGGACTAGGAGCCTTAGAAGGATGTAAGTGAAATAAGGTCTCCTTAACATCGTTGTTAATGAACGTAGTTGATATTGTTTCCTTACGTTCCTATGAGAGGGACTATTGAAGAGTGTACAGGTAAGATTAGTGTCATTGGAGCTAATTTATGTGCCCATAAGTTGCAAAAAGAACTCACTTGTAGATCTGGATAAAGAAGCCTGATTAGAAATTGAATTACCCACAGGATCCCTTATAACAGAAATAGTATTCATGTTCCTCCTTGCAAGAAGAGATGCATGGAAGTATTTGGTATTGGTGTCCCCATCTCGAAGCCAAATAGTATAAGCTTTCTGTTTTAAGATAGATGCATACAAACCTAGAGCGTCCTGGTGGTCTTTTAATCTAATACATTCTGCCTGCTTCAGAAGATTATTGTGAGGAGATAGGTTGAGCCTCAATTAGCAACTAACGAGTAACCTTAGTTTGTCTTTGATTAGCTTTTAAGAAAGATTTAAGAGAGTGATTGATCCTTCTGAACTTTTGCATTAGTTGGAAAGATTTATAACCCTCCACAGTGTAATTCCAACAAAAGCCCACCAAATCCATAAATCATTCCTGCTTAGTGAAACCATTAAAGAATCTGAAAGGAGGCCCAGATGAAAATATAATCTCCAAGCAAAAGTCGAGGATTAAGAATTGTTGTTGCCAATGACTGCAATCTTTGCCATAAAATGGAACTTTGGAACTATAAATTGGAGGCATAAATAACTGTAATATCAACCCCGAGGCTGTCCCTTCAATCTGTAATTCAAATGGATAGGTTGCTCATTTTCCATCATAATATTATCTATGATTTGGTTGATATTGTAGAAGCATATGATCCGACTATTGAAGTGCGAGGAATGATCTGAAAAAGCCTTCAAATTTGCTCCCAAAACCTTCAAGATCGAATCCAAGTTTGCTGATTTTATTTTAGTTTCTAAAACCTCGACTATTAGGGGCCTTTTAACCAAAACCATCTCTTTCACCATCACTTGTTTAAGGAGGTCATTTAACCCTTTAACATTCCATACTAGGATCATTGGGAGAAGATACCCCTATGAGTTTGTTTTTAGCCCTTTTCCTAGATGATCGCCTTTTTGAGCAAGCTGTTTGGGCTACTAATGTAGCACTTGGATTAGTCTCCGACTTGATGACTGATTGCATTTGTAACTGATGCTCCACAATGATTTCACGCTCCTCAACTACTTGTTGAATATTGGTTTCTGGAGAAATTACTACTAGGCAAATTGATATGTTTTCCCTAGGGCAGTCCACCATTTCATCTACTGACTCAACAGGATCAACTCTCGGACTCCCCATCTCATCTTTCTCATTTTGGGTAACTACCATTTGCATCAGGTCCAAGCTTACCCATTTGATGTTTGCTGATGACTTGGTCCTACTATCAAGATCGGATATCCACTCGGCGGAACTCTCTAGAATTACTGATCTGCAGCTTCATGATCTTCCTATGCAGTAACTAAAAGTTCCTATCTCATATGCCAAGCCCAAGTACATTGATTGTATTTCTCTCAGTGTTTTGAAAACCGGACAGAACCGGTCGGTTGGACCGGAGAACCGGTGACTTAGAGCATGAAACGGTCCAGTTTAGTCTGTATTTTTTATAAGTGATTAGCTCGTTCATTTTGCGGTAAGACCAGTAAAAACAACTGAATCAGTGAAAGGAAGGACCGGCTGGTTCATTTAAAATGCCTTAATTTTAATGATTTCAACTTGGATGAATATTATAATTAATGATCTTTTTTTTATCTTTTTGATGAAATATGACTAATGAGCTTTATTATCTTATTTTGTGTTGTGTTGGTGAACTTAAAAAAAACTTGTATATTTTGAAGTTTGAAGGTTTAAGTTAAGTTTACAATTAGATAAATAATTAAATAGTGTGTTTAAAAATTATCTTATATATATAATATATAAAAACAAGAAATTTATATATTTATTAGTCACCGGTTCGATCACGGTTGAATTTCAGTTGAACCATTGATCCTTGAATCAGTTGCTTCTCCTGTTCAGTTACTAGTTCGATTTTTAAAACATTGATTTCTCTCATTAAAAGGTTCAAAACTCGAATTAATGCCTGACAAAACAGATTCCTGTCACTTGCTGCGAGGGTTACTTTAATTGCTTCTATGCTAGGAAATCTCTATGTTCACCGGATGTCACATGTCATCCTACCCAAAAAATTCCTTAAGGAGATAGATGGAATCATGAAAGCTTTCTTATGGACTGGAAATTCAGAAAACTCCAAGAAAGCTAGATTCGTCCCTGGAGTGAAGTACCATCCCTAAAAGGCAAAAGAGTCCAGGGATTACCCCGATATTTCTTATGCAAAAAGTGCTTATGTGTAAAAGGATTTGGAGACTATTTGTGGATAAACAAGCTATATGGGTGAAATGACTACATGAAACATATCTCTATAATGCAATATTTTGACAACTTTCAAAATCAAGGGAGTACTCTTGGTTCTTCTTGCAAATGTTGAAATTAAGACGTGATTTTTCCTTTGATTAAATATATGCTAGGCAATAGAGACAATATTTATGTATGGTTTGATAACTGGGACTATTCAAAGCCCTCTTATCCAAAGAATTGAACTATCCAGGCTATTGAATAGGTTTAAGAATTGAACTTAAACCTAACCTACTCATAGTTCATTTAAGCTAGAAAAACTAAAACTCTAGCTTAAAAATCCAAAATTAAGATGGTTTCATCTTTCTCTTCTTTCTTCCTTCATTCCCAACACAAACCCTAGTATCTATTTAATCCTTTTTTGAACCTAGCAAGAAGAAAGATGAAGACTTATCTCTAACAAGTTCATTTCCTCTTCTTTTTCTTCTCCTGTCTTCTTCCTTCCAAGCTTCTTTTACACACTCTCATGAACTCTCTCTCTTCTCCTCTCTTCTTTCATGTTTTTCTTCTCTTTTCTTCTCTCCACATTTTCCCTTCTTTCTTTCTTACTTCAAGACCATTTATTTGGTCTTTTTTCCTATTTTACCCTTTATTTACTTTGTCCTTCCTATTTTACCCCTTATGTCTATTAAAACTAACATCTTATACTTCTAACTCCTTAACTAACTCCTTCCAAAAATTCAAACCTTTTTTTATTATGTAATTGAACGAATTTGATAACACTTCCTTCTAGAAAAATGTTTCTCATTGTCTTAAGTTTCTAATGACACCAAAATTATTCAATTTGGTTCATAAATTTGAAAGTTATACCCCAAATATTTTTGGATTGTTCTTATGCTGAAACAATATTCTATACTGAACTTCCATCAAAAAATTGAAATTCTTAGAAACTAAATTAAAACTTGATTTCTTTAGACAATTTGTATCCCTATATCTCTAGGTTACTCCAAATTAAAAATCATATCATTTGGATAACTAGAGAAAAAGTTGTGGCTAAAACATCGAAGCATACTCAATGAATATGTTTCAATTACATTTCTAGCTTTTAACTTTCAACATTTCATATGTAACCCATCTTGTACCTAAACCATCTTTTGTACTTCATTTCTAATTCAAGAATTCTCCTTTTTCTTACTGATGACTAATTGCCAACAATTTCTCATTTAATAGTTCTAACTTTTAAGAAAAGTTTAGGGCTCAACACATTTGCATCAAGTCCAAGCTTACGCATTTGATGCTTGTTGATAACTTGATCCTGCTATCAGGATCGGATATCCACTCGGCAGAACTCTATAGAATTACTGTTCTTCAACTTCATGATCTTCCTATGAAGTACCTAGGAGTTCCTATCTCGTATGCCAAGCCCAAGTACTCTGATTGCATTTCTCTCATTGAAAGGTTCAAAGCTCAAATTAATGCTTGTCACTTGCTACAAGGGTTACTTTAATTACTTCTATGCTGGGAAATCTCTATGTTCACTGGATGTCACATGTCATCCTACCCAAAAAATTTGTTAGGGAGATAGATGGAATCATGAAAGCTTTCTTATGGATTGCAAATTTGGAAAACTCTAAGAAAGCTAAAGTCAAGTGGAGTGAAGTACCATCCCTAAAAGGCAAGGGGGTCTGGGGATTACCCCAATATCTCTTATGCAAAAAGTGCTCATGTGTAAAAGAATTTGGAGACTATTTGTGGATAAACAAGCTATATGGGTGAAATGGCTACATGAAACATATCTCTATAATGCAATATTTTGACAACTTTCAAGCTCAAGGGAGTACTTTTGGTTTTTCTTGCAAATGTTGAAATTCGGTTATGTGATTTTTCCTTTGATTAAACATGTGCTAGGCAATGAAGACAATATTTAGGTATGGCTTGATAATTGGATTGTTCAAAGCCCTGTCATCCAAAGAATTAAACTATCCAGGCTATTGAATAGGATTCCTATTATTTTTAAGCTGTCTTCTTTACTGCATCAAGCACAATAGATAGGCAACTTCAGAGGTTTCAACTTATTGGAACCTTTGCACAAAATTGCCTTTACAACTTTTATCTATTCTATATGGAAGGGGAAAAAACATAAGAATTTATAGGAAGGAAGAGGTTCATAAGTACCTTTTAGTTGATGAAATTATCAATTAGATCTTAGTCATTATGATAGCTAATTCTAATCGTCTTGCATTATCCATTAGTACGAAGGCCATATGGAATATGTAATGCCTTCTATTAAATTATTTTCTTAAACTTTGATTTGTTTTAAGATGGTACATTAGTCTTTATTCTTCTTACGGTGAACTCGTTAACTTTGCTCATCATCATCATCATCATCACACCCAGTCTGAAATTTCGCAGTGAAGCAGGATTTAGAAAGGTCTGATAGTACGCAACCTTACCCCTACATAGTAGAAAAGTTGTTTCCGGTAGATCCACATGCAGAATGTGACAATAAAAGAAAGATGCAAGTTTTTTTAAAAAATAATGTATGAATATATATATATATATGTATGTATGTATGTATGTATGTATATATGTAGGACATATCTTCATTAGGAGATGCAAAAATAGAAATCAAAGTTTTACGAAATTTATAAGACAAATATACCTTATATATGTTGCAAAGTTCTGCTTATGCTTGATGCAGTGCAAAGATCTGCTTACTATGTATCTGAGTTGTGTGTATCAATCTTGCACAGGGCCATTATTGGACTCGAAAATTTAGACAGTTAGTGACTGAAGAAGCACTGCATAGCTTGGCTAACCGTCCTTCATCCAAGCAATACCAAAATCTTTTCAAGCGTCAACAACGGTTTTGATGTCGAGTATTAACCAAAATACATTTATGGGAATTAAATTTCTAGTAGAATAGTAGAAAATTTATATACAAACCGTTAGAGGTTGCTATTGTTTATTAATTATTTTTAAACTTAAAAAAACATTTTAGAATTCCTAAATTAAATAAGAATTATTATTGGATATACTTCAATAATACTCCTTGTTTAAATTTTAATAAAAAATAAGAATGATAACGAGTTATTTTCAATATGATTTCTGAAGAAATTAATTTTAAATCTAAAAAAATTTGTAAACTCAAGTCTAAACTTAAATTAAATCAAATTTGAATATGTAAATTTGAGTTCAATCCGAATTTACTTGAAGTTTCCTATATTATAATTTCAATTTGATTTACTAAAAATACAAAATTTATATTTTTATATTAAAACCACGTGACATTATAAAAAAGATAAAATAATTAAAATATATATAAGTTTTGAGATAAAGACTTTTAGACATAAAATTCATTTTGAGTTCATTTTTTAATTTAATTTGAATTTAAATCTTATTAAATCATACTCCACCAATTGATTATGTCAGATTAAATTTTATCGATAGAAATGTACATACTTTCTATCATTCTCAAAATTATTACCTTTTCTTTTATTTTTCAAATTTAATTATAAAATATAATAAAATCTCTCTTATAAAAACATCATTCCAACTAAACAAATATTTAAATTTAAGATTTTTCTATAGAATTATAGAGAGCAATATCATTCACTATATTACTCTCTTTAACTTTCTTAGTCTCATTAAAAAAAAAACTTTTTTAAAGCTTATAAGGTATAGATTCTGTCCTAATTTTTTTTTAAATAAATCATTTAAATTTCTGAATCAAATTTAAATCAAGTAATTTGAATCTTATTTATTAATTAATTTTAGATTAAATTAAGTACAATTAAAATATCTACTCTATAATATGGACTGCATCTGCATGCCCATTTAGCTTGAAATATTTTTTTTCGGATTCGAGGAAATCCTATATACAGGTCAAGCGAGTACACCTTTTCGAGGACTCAATTGACACACTACCTTATAGGTGGGTCAAGCGGGCACATATTATCGAGGGCTCAACTAACTCTTTACCCATAATTAAAACTCCGGCTACTCCAAACTTTTACAAGAGAAGTTAGCATTGAATCAAAATTAAAACTTAACCAAAACTAAGTCCCGCTCTCAACCATCTATCACATCGTGAGCTTAGCTCGAAATATGCTACCGCAGTTCTAACGTGAACGCTGAAACACTTTCTTGGTTGTCCAACAACAATACTATATGGTATAGCTAACAGGTTTGACCCTATTTATCTAAGCCTATCACGATTTTTTAAGTACATGACTGAGTTTTAACTTTTAAAAGTTTTATAATGTACTTCGTTTCTTTGTTCTCCCATTATGATATGGATGATATCCTAATTAATTAAAATACTTCAACTCCTCAAAAAGAACTTAAACTAAACTAAACAAATTTAATGATCATTGAAAAGCACCTGTTATCTGGGGAAGGATTTAACAGGGATTTACGGGGAGTAGTGATCAGGGGAAGAAACATCAAAAGCAACCAAATTTTGTAACTTTGTGGGGAAGGATTGAGGACAATGCATGTGCAATATGTTTTGTATCTTTACGGGGAAGAATTTAGAGGGGAAGTAAGTATGTGTGTATACACGTATGTTGTGGACTATTCTTTGTATCTATGTGGGGGATGAGTGATTTGGGGAAGAAGAGAACGATAAAAAAGAAAGGAGGATAAATATAAGAGGGGAGAGAAAGGAATATTGTTTTAATAAATTATTTTTAGAAAGGAAAAAAAAAAGATGTTTGACGGAGGCTTAGTTCGTTAAAACTTCGTCGTTTAGCAAGGAAAAAGATTGTAAGAGAAAGAGAAACGTTAAAAGAATTCGTTTTGTCCTTAAAAAAATTATATTTTAAGGTTAATTATATTAAATTCTATGTTGTTAAATATTTTTTATATTTTAAAATTATCATTTAGTATCATACAATTTCTTATTTCATATTCAATTAATTGTAGTTTTAAGATATATTGTAACTTAAACATTTTAATATTGTATCTTAAATAAAATAGATGATAAATAAATAAAATATAACAAAAATTGCGTGATAATTAAATGATACGAATACATTTAAAATAAAAAATGATTTTTAAAAAAATTCTTAAAATATTCACTCATCCCAAATCATGATTCTTAACTAATTATACATGTCCCCATAAAATCTCATCTGTGTGTTGCTAAATTCATAGGTTCGTATGTGACAAAATGATCTAATTAGATTAGCTTTATGTTTGTCTAATCTCTATTATTTAGCTTTTATATATTAAAAAAACCATTTCTTAGTCATTCGGTTAACTACAATCTCGAGCTTGTTGCCTTTCCTTGGAAAATTTGCAATAGAGACCTTGGCATCTTACGTGGAAATAGATCCTCTGTCCAATATTACCCTGTTTTATTCTGTTCATGAAATCTCAACTATTTATTTTGTGGGACCTACGCGAGATTTATGTAGGACCTACACAAAATTCACATAAATAAACAGCTGAGATTCATTTGACACAATAAAACACTTGGACAGGAGATCTGGACTGATCCTATGTTAAATAAACAGCTGAGATTCATTTGACACAATAAAACACTTGGACAGGAGATCTGGACTGATCCTATGTTTGACCATGTTCAGAAACTTTTCAATGTACTTTTGCATGCACATGCCGCGTACGGCTGGTACTTTATATTTTAATACTTTCTTTTTACTACATACTTCCTCAGGTACCACCTGCATGGAAAAAGTGTGTAAGGTTCGAGTAATTCCGAATTTTAAAGCATTGGATTTCGTACATAAATTGTCATTGTCGGTATAAATTATTGAATTTAAAGGGTTTTCAAGATGATACATCAATCTCATTATAATTGTGATCATTCAAGTAAGAACCAAAACGAAAGCTTATAAATCCAAACCCGTACACGTACTCTTCCTTGACAGCTTATGATAAGCTGCCTTCTCACTAAGGTCAATTATTACTTGTCGTTGAAGCATCTCTTCTATGCTCTTGCTCGTTACCTTGTGCGTGCCTTGTTAGCTATTCTTCAGGTTTCTGCTTCCAGGTAAATTCTTACTTGAAGTTCTCTTCGGACAACATGAAGCCAGCGTACGTAGCTATCGTCATGAACTTCTGATCGATGATCACACATCAAAGATTCTGTAAGTCTTGAAAACAAACTTTTTATAAAAGAGTTCTATTTATTTGCATGATTCTTGAAACTTTTTTAGGAAATTGACCAAAACTTGCACGTATTTTACCAATACAATATCAAGCATTTCGTTTTCTTTGCTGGAATTATATATACGTAATAGGGTATTGAATTAATCATAACTATATACTACTTCTTTCTGAGGATTTACTGAGTTGGTTTAGGCCGGTTTCGTTACTGAAGTTTTACTCAACAAGTATGTTTTCGCATTAAATGTTTTTGACTGGGAGTCTTCTCGTGTTTCCAATATACATTTCCCTTCGGCGAGCAAAAGTTGTTGAGCTTTTTACTTGGTTTTAGTGTTATTACGTACCCATGGAAATGTTCTGAAATTCAAACCGGTCATCGAATTGGTGATTTTATTGATAACCAGTTTGACCGATTATTTACTCGTTGATTGGCATGTAAACATGACCTATTATACAATCTTTGATGATCTGCAGATCATGTTCATAAACTTTTCCAGTGTCTTGTCTCTAAATACTCATCACTTCATTGGAACTACTTACGTATATACCAAGTAATTAAACTGCTAATTTCTCATTTGATTTAATTTTTTAAAAATCTCCCTTGACTGCTGTCTTGTCCGGTTTTACCTGACTAACAAGAAACACCTATGCAACACACGTGCGTTCCCAGATACCAGGTGTCCCATAATCCCAATAGCATGTGAAAACTGTATAATGTTAGAGCAACGGAAAATGTATTATAAAAGTTAGGATCGAATTTGGTATTCAAAGAATCTCGTTAGAAGCAAGTACGATATCATTTTCCGTAAGCATAGCAATTATATATAGAGGGTTGGTTTTAAGGTCTAGATTAGGAGGATTGAGAGTTGACTTTAGTGATGTAGTGTTTATAGTTTAGGCAATAGGATTTAGGGTTGTTAGAGGATTGAGAGTTGACTTTAGTGATTCAGTGTTTATAGTTTAGGCAATAGGATTTAGGGTTGATTTTAAAGTTTAAAGTAGAGGGTTTGAGGTTGATTTATGTGACTTTAGAGTTTAGGATCTGAGATTTAGGTTGATTTTGAGGTTTAAATAGAGGGTTGAGGATTGATTTTAGTGGTTTAAGAATTAAGAACTAAGATTTAGAGTTGGTTCAAGGTTTAAAGTAGATGGTTTGATGGTTGATCTTATATTTAAATTTAAGACTCGATTTTAAGGTTTAGAGTAGTCTTTTGGCAAACAAGCCTTTTAGATAACAATGAAAGTCTTGATCATTCTGATCTACAATATCAATTGTAGTCCTTAATGCTTCTCTATTAGGATTTTGGTCATCTTCTTTAACAAATGCTTCATATATAAGCTTTCTCTGTCTGCTTCATTGTACATCTTCACCCGGTGATCAAGCTATTCTTTGGGCTTCTGCTTCCGAGTAAGTTTTTACGTGCAGTCCTCTTTAGTGATAATAAAACCATTTAGCTTTAGCGCATGTGCACAAGTCTTATGCCATGTTTGATTAGATATAAGGATTTTAATAGAATGAAATTATTTATACTAAAATGAAATGTAAAAGAATGTAATGTTAGAAAAATATTGTTTTGGATTGATTAAAGAGTTCATAATGTAAGATAGTGAAATGTTGTTCGGATGAAGGATTTATAATATAATATAGTGTAAAATTATTCATCATTTTACATCCTATCTGAAACCCTCCAAATTGAAGGTTTTTACTTTTACTGTTTAGGATGAAATGTGATATAATATGAAGCCCTCATTTTTCATCTCATTCTATTCTATTATATTAATAAACCCCCAACTAAACATAATCTTAAGAACTTCTCTCATCAATAATTACGTTAAGTTATAATTTTTTGTGACGGATTATTTGACTTCACTTTTGTATTTTTATTGTAATTTTTAATATTTTTTATACTTTTGTTGAATAAAAATATTTTTTTGGTAGTTAATTTCAATTTGTTTACATTTTATTGTTGATAATAATTAAGCATTAAATAGAAATTATAATGAATATATGAATGAATGAATTAATTAAGAAAGTAATTTTATTTTAATCTTTTATAAAATATTAATTAATACATATGATTACTAATAAGTTATTAAATAAAGTTTATTTTAAATTAATATTTATTTATTCATATATATTAACTGTTTAAATCAATATTATTTTAAATTAAATATTCGAAATTTTACATTATTTCATAAATAGTTATTTAAAATTTTTAAGTTTGTAATTTTTAAAGACTTTAAAACTCGATTTTTATGATTTGATAAGTTATGAAAAAAAATAATAATCATGAATTAAACCAAAATTCATGGCAAAATTCTTTTCTCATAACTAAAACACACTCTTACAATTTTATTAGAATTATTCAAAAACTAATCTATTTCACCACATTATTAATAATATAAAATATTAAAAATATATATTTTAAGAAATTAATTATATAATTAATAATTAATAGTCCTGGATTATAAATTTTCATTTTTTAAATACATATTTATTATTTACAAATACAGATCAGATAACTTTTTAAATATTTTTTATTTAGTAGATGAACTCTTTTTATAAAAAAAAAAAGTAAGGGACACTTTCTCTTCAATCTTCTTTGACCAGAATTTTGATCTTCAACACCCTTGTAGTCATCATGGCAGAATTATTTTCTCATAGCTTCCATAGTCGTCACGTAACTGTTGGCCTTAGTTCCCATATTTAGAGTTGCTCCTTTATACTTCGTCGGAAAAGTGACAAGCATCGTCACAAGCTCGAGGCTCTTCTTGCATTTGTTCCCTACACTCAAGAAATAGTAGGGAAGCTTTTGAAAACTAATATAAGTTCTCCAATGGAAGCTTTCAAATAGACTTCCACGGAATTTAGGTTTTTCACTCTGTCATTATAACTTCCAAGAACATACAGCATAAGACAACCATAAACAACCAGAGTCATCGCAAAGTCGCTTAGGCCTAGAACCAAAAAGTTCATAATTAAACATTAG
Source organism: Erythroxylum densum (assembly GCA_024678245.1). Lineage (NCBI taxonomy): Eukaryota > Viridiplantae > Streptophyta > Magnoliopsida > Malpighiales > Erythroxylaceae > Erythroxylum > Erythroxylum densum. Next base: position 44,676,491 of record JANPWT010000006.1, read on the forward strand.
AGGAATAGGAGTCAAAATCTAGTAATTTCAAACCTCTTAACTGTAATTCAGTACTCAGTCAAGTGGCATGTACGATAACACTTGAAATCTGGTTACTAGCAGAACTTAATTTGTAGTAAACAGAGCAATTACCAATCTCTAACTCTTGATGCCACACTGCCATTAGACATGTATGGATCATACACCAACAGCCTCTCGCTACAGGTACCACAGTATCCTGTCGACCTTAATAAATTCCTGTGGACAGCAAGACTATTCATTTCCAAGTCTGTCCTGAATTGTGATTCTCCAGCAGTTCCAGCTACATCCTTTAAGGGCTCCACAGCCACCGCAGTACCATCTCTATCTTTCCCTTGTGTACATTGCCAAAGCCTCCTACGCCAAGTATGTTCTTTGAGCTGAAATTGTCTGTAGAAAATTGGAGCTCCCTGAAGGTGAACTTCTAGAGGTTTCCTAAGCTTATTAGCCCCCTCTTCTTGTTTATCTGCGATAAAATGCCATGACCCTCAAGAATTACCAACTTTTCCATGTTGGTAGGTAACAAAATGATGATGGTAGGTATGTCTGTTACAGAAACCGTTTATTGTATTTAGCTCCATATCCAAAAAAAGTGGAGAAAAAGACCTAACCCATTATGAGAAAAAGGCAGCCATGAGGTTCCACTCCAAAGGGTTCTTAGATCACCAGGATCCAGATATCAGATATGCCTAACTTTTCCATGTTGGTAGGTAACAAAATGATGATGGTAGGTAAGTCTGTTACAGAAACCGTTTATTGTGTTTAGCTCCATATCCAAAAAAGTGGAGAAAAAGACCTACCCCATTATGAGAAAAAGGCAGTCAAGAGGTTCCACTCCGAAGGGTTCTTAGATCACCAGGTTCCAGATATCAGATATGCCTAACTAAGTTTCTCTACCCACGCACCCCCATCACAAGGGGGTTTTTATACAGAATGCAAAATCATGCAAGAAACTGTGATTTGAATCATATAAAGAATGTGTTCTCAAGTATTTTCTCAGTTCAGGAGTCAAGATTTTGGGTATCTTTAAGATTCTGATAACTATGTTTATCAACTAGATAACAACTATACCATAAAGCACGCCATGAACAGAATCCTACCTTTGTCTTATAGTTGATTCGGGAGTTTAAATATGATGAAGTTAGAGCAAGCAGGACATGTAGAATGCAATTATGTTAATCGTATGTGTAATTCTTTTCACTTACTGAAAACATTGGCGCAATTCTTCGAATAGGTTAAGGACATGGAGAACCTGTAAGCCAAAGCACAGGAACTTGTAAACCTTTAACTACTTCCGCCCAAACAGACACAAATGCTTTCCCAGAGATTGTGCTGACAGGCCCTTCAGAGGGTGCTCCTCCAGCTCCAAAGGTTTCAGGCGTAAGGAGATGGACATCAGAACTCCATGAAAGGAGGCAGTACATAACGCCCAAGCTCGAGATCATCAAACCTGCAATCAATTTCAGACCTTGCACATCACCAAGCCCTGTGGGATCACATTCTTCAGTATTCACGAAACTTTTCCCATTGACATCACCCACAACAAGTAAGAAACCATAACTTAGAAGAAAATCAACCTCTTCTTAGACATGGAAGCTAATATGCTGCTAATTCACATTCACTTGTCAATCTGCAAGTATTCCTATATAAATAAATATATGACAGTAGTAAATAATCTTTAGTAAATAGATATTTGACAATTTCAGACGCTGCATATATAAGAATTTATTGAAATCATTTTTTTATATTGTTGTCTTTTTTTATATTAAACAACAAATTATTATTATCTTTACTTTTCGATATATTATTAAAGACAATGTTTTAGAAACTGATGCATTTTATTAATTTTTAGCAATACTTTGCTAAACTGTTACAGAATAGGTCGTTGAAATAAGTATAGGGTTGTGTTGTTTATACATTTTGGATGTCCTTTCTTGTGAAAGAAGCAACCAATGTGTTTTATGCTTTCGAGATTTAGCGAATGAATTCGTAGGAAAAATATTTTCAAGGAAAGTGCATGCGGAAAACAACTTTTATAAAAAATATTTTAATCACTGGCACGTTCCTTGAAAACTTTTCAGGTGGTTGATGTTACTTACACTTTTATTTTTTGCATTAGTTACGTACGGTTTCATGATGTGGGAGCTTATTGTTTATACTATCAATCCTCGCAAGTTGCAACTATTTATTTGCTTTTCATGTGTAGATTTTCCTTTAACAAGCATAAAAATTGTCTAGATTTGCTGTTCTGGATGAGTTGATGAATTGTCTTGACTTTTTCTTGTTTTCTGAGTGCTCATGAATCATCAGGAATTTGCAAGAGTTTTGTACATTTACTGAACTTGTTTGTTTTTTCTTGTGAAAAAAGCGACAATGTTGCTGCATGTCTTGGAAACTTAGTGAATGAACAAGTTGTTTCTGAATCCGATGCAATGCAGGATTTGAGAACAAACAAGAACATGGGAGGGTTGTGGGCTAGGTTTTGCGGGGAAGGTGGCAGTTCAGGTGGTGGTGGAAAGCTTGCAGGATTTAGTTTTCTGTTATTACGACAACCTACGTCGTGTGTTAATCAGGCCTCCATCATTTTAATTGATTTGTTTCTTATAACCTTGATCTTGCTCACTTGGATACACAAATCATGGTCGAGAAACCATAGAATTTCGGTTCAGTTTAGGGGTTTCTCAAAATTACAAGTTGCTTCTGTCATCTTCAATGGCTGCCTTGCATTGGCATATCTGTGCTTGGCCATATGGAGCTTAGAAGATAAGTTGAGGAAAAGTCACAGTGCCTCACCTATCAGAAACTGGTTATTACTGTTGTTTCAGTGGTTTACTTGGTCTTGTGTTTCTTTAACAGTAAGTCTTGGAGGGAAACATCTTTCAAGAATGCCACTGCGACTGTTTTCCATTCTCTCATTCCTGCTTGCGTTGTTCGTCAGTGCATTGTCTATAATTTCTGCTATCTTAGCAGGAGTGTCTGGTAAGGTTGTTGTAGACATTTTGTCACTTGCAGGAGCAATCTTGTTGCTCTTGTGTGGTTTTAAGAAGTACAAACATAAACAAGGCGATGGAGGAGAAACCAGACATGAAGCTTCTTTAAATCCTGTAACAGAGTCAGTTGATCAAGTGACTCCATTTTCAAAAGCAGGATTGTTGAGCAGAATGGCATTTTGGTGGATGAATCCTCTGATGCAAAAGGGCAACCAGCAAACTCTTAAGGATCAAGATATACCCAAGTTGCGACAGATGGATCGAGCAGAAACTTGTTATTTCCAGTTCCTGGAGCAATTCAACAAACAAAAACCAGCTGAATCGTCATCAAAACCATCATTGCTAAAGGCCATTATAATGTGTCATTGGAAGGAGATTCTTATTTCTGGGCTCTTCGCTTTTGTGAAGATAGTCACTCTATCAGCTGGTCCTCTACTTCTGAATGCATTCATTCTGGTGGCACAAGGAAAAGGAGGTTTCAAACATGAAGGGTTCTTGTTGGCCTTCACCCTTTTCGTAGGCAAAAACATAGAGTCTGTGGCTCAAAGACAGTGGTATTTTAGATGCAGGCTCATTGGTTTGAAGGTCAGGTCTTTGCTCATAGCTGCAATCTATAAGAAGCAACTAAGGTTATCTCATGCAGGTAGGTTGATGCATTCTGGTGGTAAAATTATGAACTATGTTACAGTTGATGCTTACCGAATCGGCGAGTTCCCGTTCTGGTTTCATCAGACATGGACTACAAGCCTCCAGCTTTGCTTATCCCTTGCAATTCTCTTCCATGCCGTGGGACTTGCAACATTTGCAGCCTTAGCAACTATACTGATTACTTTGTTAAGCAACAGTCCATTTGCAAAGTTACAACATAAGTTTCAGAGTAAACTCATGGTGGCTCAGGATGAGAGGTTGAAGGCTAGTACTGAGGCTCTGGTGAACATGAAAGTGTTGAAATTGTATGCTTGGGAAACCCATTTCAAGAATGTCATAGAAAAGTTAAGGAAGGTGGAGTATAGATGGTTGTCTGCTGTGCAATTAACCAAAGCATTCAATAACTTCCTCTACTGGTCTTCTCCTGTTTTTGTCTCTGCTGCAACCTTTGGAGCTTGTTATTTCCTCAAAATCCCTCTACATGCTAATAATGTTTTCACTTTCGTGGCAACTTTACGCATTGTTCAAGATTCAATCAGATACATTCCTGATGTTATTGGATCAATAATTCAAGCAAAGGTGGCCTTTGCACGTATTCATAAGTTTCTCGAAGCGCCTGAGTTGCAGAACTCTAATGTCTGCCAAAACCAGAAGGTTGGAGATGTCAGTCATGCCATTCTTATCAAGTCAGCCAACTTTTCGTGGGAAGAGAATTCATCTAAGTCTACTCTCAGGAATTTGAACTTAGAGGTTAAACTTGGTCAAAAAGTGGCTGTGTGTGGAGAAGTTGGCTCGGGAAAATCAACACTTTTAGCTGCAATTCTTGGAGAAGTTCCAAGGACCTCAGGAGTAGTAAGTTCACAAGCAAATTTCCTTTTCCACACAGATAAAACCTTTAGGATTTTGTATTTTAATGTAAAGATAAGTGTCTGAAATGAGGTAAGTCCACAATCTGTATTGTTGCAATATACAGGTTCAGGTTTCGGGGAGGGTTGGCTATGTTTCTCAAACAGCTTGGATCCAGAGTGGAACAATACAGGAAAATATACTATTTGGCTCACCAATGGATACCCAACGGTATGAAAATACACTTGCGAGATGCTCTTTAACAAAGGACCTTGAGCTTCTACCTCATGGAGATCAGACTATAATAGGAGAACGAGGAATCAACCTGAGCGGAGGTCAAAAACAACGTGTTCAACTTGCTAGAGCGCTCTATCAGGATGCTGATATATATCTGCTGGATGATCCATTTAGCGCTGTGGATGCAGAAACTGCCACAACCCTATTTAAAGTAATGCTAATGCCGCGTTACTCTCTTAAATTTGTTACTGCTTGGTCTCCCTACTTATTGTCAAATGGAAATATTGGCAGGAATATGTCACGGGAGCACTTTCAAGCAAAGCAGTCTTGCTGGTGACACATCAAGTTGATTTCCTTCCTGCATTTGACTCCGTTTTGGTTAGTAGCGTTCCAAAATACGTATGTTTGGCTCCCAGAATCCCTAATCTTTCCATGGCTTATTGAGTTTTAGTTACAATTTTGTGATTTTTATGATCTATCATTTGTTTTCTGATACAAGTTGATCTTTCTGACAGTTGATGTCAGAAGGAGAAGTACTAGGAGCAGCTCCATACCATCAGCTACTGGAAAAAAGTCCAGAGTTTCAGGAACTTGTCAATGCTCACAAAGAAACAGCAGGTTCTGACAGGCACAACGATGCTGCTGATCCACAGAGTAATGGATCCTCTACCAATGCGTTTAACAGGACCTCCTACGAGGTAGAACAACTTAACGGATCGAAAGGTGATCAATTGATCAAGAAAGAAGAGAGGGAAGTGGGAGATACGGGGTTTAGGCCCTACATTCAATATCTGAATCAGAAGAATGGCTACTTCTACTTCTCTTTGGCTGCTCTTGGTCACTTCATTTTTCTGATTGGTCAGATAGTACAAAACTCTTGGATGGCAGCTAATGTGGATAAGCATCATGTGAGCAAATCGAAGATGATTGTGGTCTACCTGATTATTGGGTTTATCTCAACAATGTTTCTGCTATGTAGATCATTCTTCACAGTTGTCCTGGGACTTCAGTCAGCAAAATCTCTGTTCTCCAAGCTGCAAGACTCCCTGTTTCGTGCTCCGATATCGTTTTATGATTCAACGCCTATCGGGAGGATACTTAGTCGGGTAAACATCTCTTTCACAAGAAAAAGAAAATGATCTTCAAGAGATGATATGGAACTAATATCTTTGTATGCTGTGGTATTTCTTTTCACTAGGTCTCAGCTGATCTCAGTATTGCTGATCTTGATGTTCCGCTCGGCTTAATCTTTGCTGTTGGGCAAACCTTTAATGCTTACACTAATCTTGGAGTGTTAACTGTTGCTACATGGCAAATTCTATTTGTCTCAGTGCCTATGGTCTATCTGGCAATTCACTTGCAGGTACATGTACTACAAAATTCTTCAATGTCTATTCTCCGACATGAACACATACTCTGTTGTATGACTAATATTGTTGTTTGCCATCGTAAAATATGCATAGAAATATTACTACGCCTCAGCGAAAGAGTTGATGCGGATCAATGGCACAACCAGTTCTTTGGTGGCAAGTCATTTGGCTGAATCAGTAGCTGGAGCCATGACTATAAGGGCATTCAACGAGGAAGAACGTTTCTTTGCACATAGTCTAGAACTCATTGACACAAATGCTGGTCCTTTCTTCTTCAATTTCACAGCCAAAGAGTGGTTGATTCAGAGGCTAGAAGTCGTCAGCGCAACTGTTCTTGCCTCGGTTGCAGTCTGCATGGCCTTGCTTCCTCCTGGAACTTTCGCCCCTGGTGAGAATGTAGCCACTGAGAACCTATCAATTTGATATGTTATATTATTTCATGTACCATAATAAGTGTTGTGATTTTTCCATCAGGATTCATTGGAATGGTACTATCTTATGGCCTGTCATTGAACCTGTCTCTGGTTTTGTCCATTCAAAACCAGTGCATTCTTGCAAATTACATCATTTCAGTTGAAAGACTGGATCAATATATGCATATACCAAGTGAAGCTCCAGAAGTAGTAGAAGATAATCGTCCCCCTCATAATTGGCCTGAAGTTGGTAAAGTGGATATCTGCGATTTGCAGGTGAGTTTGGCTTTCCTAGTTTCATACGTCAGTGACAACTTTCAAATGTGCGTGTAATGAGAGACTTTAGTTTCAAGCAGATCAGATATAGGCCTGACACACCATTAGTACTTCGAGGGATTAGCTGCACAATAGAAGGAGGTCACAAGATTGGTATTGTTGGCCGGACAGGTAGTGGAAAAACTACTCTTATCGGTTCTCTGTTTCGTCTGGTGGAGCCCGCAGGTGGGAAGATTGTAGTAGATGGCATTGACATCTCTAAAATTGGACTTCATGATCTGAGGTCACGATTCGGAATTATACCCCAAGATCCTACACTTTTCAATGGGACCGTGAGATACAATTTGGATCCCTTATCTCAACACACTGATGAACAGATATGGGAGGTAAGTCTCTGATCCTTGTTAATTTGAGCAGTAAAATGTCTCTTTTCTATTACCATAACTTCTCTTGACATAGAGTTTTGCTTGTACATCATGCAGGTTCTTGGAAAGTGTCAGCTGAGAGAATCAGTACAGGAGAAAGCTGCAGGTCTAGATTCCTTAGGTAAGGCTTGAAAACTTTGAGCATGAGATGCATGACAAGTCCAGTCTACTTTCTGTTTTCACAAACACCAGAAATTTGCCATGCAGTTGTTGAAGATGGATCTAACTGGAGCATGGGGCAGAGGCAACTGTTTTGCTTGGGACGAGCACTTTTGAGGAGAAGCAGGATATTGGTGCTTGATGAAGCAACCGCATCCATTGACAATGCAACTGATACGATATTGCAGAAAACTATTAGGACTGAATTTGCAGATTGTACAGTTATAACAGTGGCACACAGGATTCCAACAGTTATGGACTGCAATATGGTTCTTGCCATGAAAGATGGCAAGTGTCCTTCCTCCAACTACATTGTTTGAAATATGTTTAGAACCCACATATTTAGTCAAAACAACTAAAGCAGTAAACTTCCCATATAGAGGAAGGATTGCAGAGAAGTGTACTAAAACAGTTTTTGCTGCATTTCAGGGAAAGTAGTGGAGTACGATGAGCCAAGCAAGTTGATGAGGACGGAAGGTTCGTTGTTCGGACAGCTGGTTAAGGAATACTGGTCTCATTTTCACTCTGCACAGTCACTTTGAAGCCACTGGCTCATCCTTACTCCTGATACCTGCCTCTCGTTTCTGGTTTGGCCTCTGTGTAAAGTTATTAGGAACTTCTGTGTAGGAATAGAGAAGTATGACCCTTAAACTCTTAAGCTCGTGCATTTACATGTATCCGTATGTGGTTTGTAATAAGAGTAGTAGTTAACTTCCCTTTTGTTTCTTTCATTATTGAGCAAATGCAGTTCTCTGGTTCGCATCACCTTGACATACTAATCTAGCTTGCGAATAGCCGAATAGGTTCCCTCTAGGCCTCTACTGCCATGGCTTAAACTATCGAAAGTTCCAAAAAATCAAAGAATGATATTTTACCCTCGGCACCTGCTGAGAAGCATAATACCATTTGGGAAATCTAAGATAATTCAGTGAAACTGCGACAAGCATACATCATTGTATAGAAACAATAGAAAATGGATTCACACTTGGCAAACACGTTGGTACTTTGATACTATACCTGCTACTAAGCTAGTAAGATGGCCTCGAGCAGAATCCAAACCATATGTTTACATGATCGAGTTGATAAACTGAATCAAACTTGATCTTCAAAATAGTTAATGAAGTTTTCAATCTTGACTTACAGAAGGCAAGAAATAAAAGAAAAGAAACAGGTGACCATCTTGCTGATTAATATATGAAACTTTAGTAAACAAAATATCAGTTCCAACAAATTTACAATTGCTTCAAAAAATTTCAGAAACATATCTACATTTAGTAATAGTCGGGTTATATCTGAGCAACAGGTTTTAGCAAGCAAGTGCTGCGTCAGCAATTTTTGTTCCCTTTAGATTCGTATTTGTCTTTATAAAGAACCTTCCGTAAAAGCTGCTCATCAGGGAAGAAACTTCTGCGTAGGTTGAACCATTAGTCATCTTGAAACAAAGCCTTGGAAACGGAATCATGGTGGCCTTTCTTATTTTTTCTGCTTCCTCCACTGTCAGTATGAGTATTTCCAGTCATTGGGGTCTCACACACTCGGCCATAGCCTCCATCTCTTTGTCCCTTCCTGTTTGCTGGCTTTCGGAAAGGGTTAAACTTCACTTTCATTGCCTTTGACTGTTTTGGAGCCCAAACTCTCTGCAAATCTGGTACCCAGCTGGTGAAAGATGCAAACCTTCGAGCTCTTTGTCTCCTCTCCTGAGCTTCTATTAGTTTACGGGTGTGCTCATCCTGGTTTAGTCCTGTAAGGCTTTGATTATCTTTTTCAACCAATCGAAGGGACTCATCTTCTGCTGAAACCTGGCCACCATTTCTGTAACTTTCATCTAATTTATCTCCCTCCAGCTTTCCTCTCCATGACTGATTACTGTCCTCACTGTTGAGTAAAGGATTTGGAGATTCATCCTCCTCATCAAACAACAAGAGGTCCATTTTTGAATAGATTCTATGAACTACTTCCTCAAGGCTGTCAGAGTACCTACAAATTTTTTTATTTCAATTAATGTTCTCAGGATAGGAACTGTTCAATCACCATATAAACAACAGCAACATTAAAATCTTTTGAGAATAGTTCCTGGAAAAATACTAGTGGAATAGCAAACACCAGAAATGTCCATTATCTATGGATCCAATATGGACAACCTCTTGGTGTGTTAAGGAGGTTAATATATTACCTGCTTTTTATGATCTTTTCCACGTACTTATCAAGGTTCCAATCACCAAAAAAGCCTCCTTCAAGATGACATTGGATTGTCTCTAAAAGCAAGCAAATGTGTTTCACAAACTTCTGCTTCGTAGACTCCCCAACACTTCCTCCAACCTCTGACTGTAATATCTCCATACGAAACAAAATCTGTAATTCATACCTTTCTCTGGTTAAGGCAAGTGCTATTACTATTTGTGCATTAAGTAATTACATAAAATAGCAGAAGCAAGTTAAAGATGGAACATGAAATGAAAAGAAAGAGTAAATGCAAATAAAAGGATACTCTCTAGTCGTTTTTCTTGCAGCATCCTTAGAAAAACCCAAAGCCGATACTTGGAAGGAGGGATTATTAGCTCTATACATAGCAGCCAAGTCCTTAGGTTCCCTAAGTAAGAGTTTTATTAGCTCAAGACATACCATGCTAGCTGAAGCATCCTCTTGTTTTACCAGAGGCTTTTGAGTCTCTGAAGCGGTTACTCTTTCCCCCCTTTGGTATATCCAATAGATAGTTGAATTAACAAGTCGCTCGGCCAAAGTACACAAGTCAACTTCTTCAGATTCAAGTCCTTGCTGGATCTTATGTGGAAGGTCACTAAAGAAACTTTCCGCAGATTCTGGCCGAAAATCATTTGCATCTTCATCTTGAATTCTAGACGCCCCAGTCAAAGAATCTTCTCCTGCAGAGGCACATGAAGCGATTGGCTGTTCATTTTCTTGGAAGGACTCACTTAATCTGTTATTCTCTGCTTCTTTCGATGGCTCCTGATATGGCTCGAAACCTTTTACCTGGGTCAACCTACATTCGCTAGATTTCTTGCTCTGTTTCATCCAGCACTTCAGAAATTTCATTTTCTTCAACTTGTAGGAACTCCTAGAAATGTAAGCCTCCTCCAAATCTATCTGGGGTCCTTCCAAGGCTGCCTCACAGAAGGCATCCCACTTTAGCTCCCGAAGCATATTTAAAATCATCTTGTCCCTCTTCCTTTTCTCAACTCCAAGTTCCTTGCATTTACCAGCCAATGGAGGACTAGACTGAGACCCGGTAACTTCATTGCAGAGGTTCAGATCACTCTCTTGCCTGAAGCTTTCACTGTCTTTTTTTACAAGAAAAGTTCCTAAAATTTCTTCAATGGATCTATTTGTCATACCATGAGGGTACAATGCATCTTCCATAAGCCAGAGGAGGGCTAAAGAATGTGTGAAAGGCTTTAGAATTCCCATAAGATTATAGCCTTTGACATTTGAAAGGGAAACCATAGCCAAGAAACCTTCTTTATACAGAAAACTTAACAGAATCTGCCAAATCGGTTGTGAGCTTCTTGGCACCAATTTACCCATTTCAGCTCCTAGAATGTCAAGAACCCTATCTTCAATAAAGTCACTGCAACTTTCTTTTCCATCATTCTTATTATTCCCAGAAGACTCACAAACAAGAAGGGGATTGGATGAAAAACCGTAAAAACTCACTGGCTTATCATAGATTTTGACTGCCTTAACGTGAAGCTTTGTCAGCCCCTCATGAAAATGATTCCAAAACACTTTCTTTTCTTCACAACTACCTGCCTCTGAATCCGTGAAATTCAGGCTAACTCTAGGGCACATTTTTAAACTAACCAGTTCAAGATCACAGAACTTGCATTCCAAAGGCTTGCCACTAACATCTTGTATCTCAAGATTCAATTGTGCATGAATTCTCTTACTACAATCACTGGCATCAAATAATTTAGGTGTGATACCGATCTTCGGATAGATCAATCCAAAGGGAACAAAAACAGAACCCAACACAACACAGTCACTTGAACAAAAACCCCAACCCAAATCCCTAATTACACTCTCAAAACACCTCAATCCCGGATCAAATTGACAACAATCCCCCCTACCTTGATTAGAATCAATTTCGCATTTCACGTCAACCCATGTAAAATGAATATCCCTACTAGCAAATGCCTGACCAACATTCTCAAAAAACCCTCTAAGCTTCGAAGTAAACACATTCACATCTCTTAAACATTCATCACTAAAACCCACGCCCATAAACTCTGACAAGCATTTCAAATCCCTCAAAACTGGAGAGAACAAAACTACCAAATTCGATCTAACAACAGAACCACCATTAAGAATCGTACCCGTTAACGAATCACAGATCGCGGAGTCCCAAGCGTAGTCATGAACAATCTGCCGCATAGACGTCGCCACATGAGTAGCTTTCGGGTAGAGAGGTTGAACCGAGCCTCTATCGAGTGCAGAGTCTATGGACGTGAAGAACTGAGAAAGAGAGTCAAGAGTGGAACTTGGGTGGTCAAACGAAAGAGAGAGTGAAAAACTTGGAAGCTTTGACGAGGAGAGAAGAGGAGAGAGCGAGGAGAAGAAGGGCTTAAACGAGAAGAGAGAAGAAGAGAGTTGAGGGAAAGAAAGGAGAGTTTTAGCGGCGGTGAGTACGGTTGTCCGGTATGAGTCCGGTTGTTGGAGGTAGAGAAGTGGGTTTAGGTCTATTAGGAGAAGTATCCTCTGTGTTCGAGTGTAGTCGGTGAGGGAGTCCACCACAGCCATTGTCGTCTCTGACCAGGCAGACGAAAAGAGAGTGCAGTTTTGCAAGAAAAGAGGTGACGTCAAACGGCGGCGTTATGTTCTTTCAAAAATTTTCAGAGAGTGTTGGGGCGGCTGGTTTTGGCGGGAGAATTTCGCAACAATCCACGTGGGTCCCATCTTACTACATCTCCAATATATACATGTATATGTGTGTGTATATATATATATATATATATATTATCACCTTCTGTGAAGCTCTCTCCAATGGCTATGGTTCGATAAAGACTAGGAATTTTAGAGCAATGTCCGCAATTTCTGCGTCTTTGGCTACCTGCAGTGATTTGCTCAGCGGTTGTTCCTTAACTTCTTCAAAATTCCCTCACTTGCCCATTTCATATCCTTCACTTTTCTCTGAAATCTCCTTCGTTTACAACAATCTGTGTAGCTATCCAGGAAAGCCCATGAGATTGGTTTCTTCGCAGAGGAGATGATAGAGCAATTTGGTTGGTTGAAAAGCCTGACTGGCACCCTCAATCCTCCATTGATGTCACTGACCTGTATAAAATCTTGGTTTTTGTGGGTTTTTCTTTGATGCTTTTCATGGATTTCTTCTTTTCAGCCTTGCTGAGTTCGTTGCAAAGCTGGGAAATTTTCAGATTGCGTTAAAAAAGTTATGCTTTTCCTCATAGAAACTCGAACTTGAGACTTTTAGACTGGTTTGCATATGGGGAGTAAGCTCTACCGGACCACCACCTTGATGTATTTTCTCTGGATTTCATCTCATACGTTGGTTGTGTGTTTTGCAATCATGGTACGCTTGCTAATGGAGGTCTGATTACTTTCGGATTGAAGTCCTGGTTGACGACCACTATCAGTCAGGAGCCATAGGGAACTAAATATATTGAATAAAAACATCATATTGAATTGCCACTGAGAGGAATAAGCAAACCTAGGTTAATCACTAAGATAGTCCAATCCATATTAAAACATGCCAACTTTTCTACTTTGAATGATCTCAATGATGTTAATGCTCTTGTTTCGATGTTTCCTTTGGATGTGTTATTATATCATATGTAATTAAGCCTTTGTTTGGATTCTTATTTGCATAAGGGAAAGGAAAGGAAATATTGAGGGGAAAAGAAGGGAAAAGAATAGAAGGCAAATGAGATTTCTTTTCCCTTGTTTGGTTTCTAAATTTATCAAAGGAGGGAAATAAAACTTATATTGGAAAAAAGAATTTTTGGAGACTTTTATGCCCTTGATTATAAAAGTTGTTTATCTTTGCTATAAAATTGCTATGAACTTGCTGAAGCCAATTTGGAACAAGTGTCACAATTAGTTGTTATTTCGTATACTCCTGACAAAA
>JANPWT010000006.1:44690072-44705026 GCA_024678245.1 Erythroxylum densum
AAATTGATCGAAATGGCTTAACAGTCACGTTTCTTTTCAATTCATTCTTTTCTTCTCCCACTGTCTACTCTCTACTCTCTTTCACATACTAATCGATCTCACAGGCTTATAATTGGTTTTAGGAGTATAAGTAAATAGTTGTCCATTGTCGTTTAACAGAGTGTTAGTTATTGGAAGTTTCTCTTTGATTAAATCTTTGACTAGCCTATAGGTAGAGTGGCGCATAGGCCATAGGTAAAGTGGCGCATATCTTTTGATGGTGACCCATATTTCTTGTTTCTTTTTTGTTCCTTGTTTTGTTCCTTGATTTACGGTGTGTACAACTATATATAAACAATGATAGCCATGTGACTTTTACGTGGGTCATCCTTTGAATATAAAACCTCTCTTGTAGTTTCAGAACTAAATCATACTTACATTTGCTTTATTCCCAAAAAACCGTAGCCTACAGTGTATGAGTAACTTCAGACCAATCTCTTGTTGCAACGTAGCTTATAAAGTCATCTCAAATATCTCAGCGGAGAAACTTAAATCGGCTATCTCTAGCATCATCAACTCTGCTTAGGGGGTTTTTATCCCGGATAAGCATATTGGAGATGACAAACTCCAATCGCGGGAATTTTTGAAGGAATACAACTCGGGAAAACAAGTTAAGAGTTGTTTAATAAAAGTAGACTTATTCAAGGCATTTGATACTATTAGTTGAAGATTTATTTGAGTTTCATCTCGCTTTATCAATTGGATCATGGCTTGCATCCAAACTCCTACTTTGGGTGTTCCCATCTCTTCTACTAAACCTAAGCTGTAGGACTACCTCTTTTGGAAATAATTAAGTCTCAGGTGAATGCTTGGAAGAGTATATTTCTTTCATATACTCTGTGGACTCGGTGGACTTGGGATTAAATCAATCTTTACTAAATAGAAAGTCATTATATGCAAGAGATTTGGTATTTATAAACTGATCACAATGGGCTATGGGTTAAGTGGATTTATAAGTATCACTTAAAGAATGAGAACTTCTGGCAAGTTTCTTGTCGGAAGGACTTTTCCTGGATTATGATTCAGATGGTAAAGCTTCGCCATTTGGTTTACTCTTGTATTAAGCACAAGATTGGCAATGGTCTCAGTACCTGGGTTTGGTTTGATAATTGGTTAGACTCGAGCTCTCTTATTCTCAATCCTTAGGTCAGTCACTTAAGAAATAGAATCCCTCTTCATCTCAAGGTTTCCTCTTTGATTTGTAATGGCCAATGGCAAGCTCACTTTAGAGGTTTTGATACTCTGGCCCAACTTTTGCCCCCTCTGGGTAGTGCGTACTGTTGAATATGATAAGTCAGTAATTACTTTCTGATGCACAAGATCTATCGACGTAGCAAGTGCAGAGCATAATATAATTACTAACTAAAAAATACCAAAAGAAAGATAACACTCTTAAGCTATTAAGCTCTTCTTCGTATGTTTGAGTGAATGAATAAACACAAGCATGGAGGGGGTATTTATACTTGAACTTGATAAACCTCCTCCACATAATTAACAAATAATTAAAATTACACACCACACACTTATTAGTGGGTTTGGTGTTAAATAATTAAACACACATAATTATTAGTGGGTTTGGTGTTGATTACTTAAACACACATAATTGTTAGTGGGTTTGGTGTTGATTACTTTAACAGGCTATCATCACTTAGGTGCTCTTGATTAAGATTTTGAGAATTGGTAACATCACTGGACAGTACTAAGATCTGAATGATCGAAAAGAAGATGATCTGGGATAAGTATTGTTGTTGGAAAATTCGGTTAAAGAAGACTTTGTTCAGCAATTCTTTTGTTGGAAAATGATGTTTCTTATGAAACATCACTCCTAGTATGGTAAGTTACCTTAGTAGAGGATATCAGTGTTTAGATACAGCTATTTAAACCTTGTACTGCAATGTACAGACCCCAGAAATTCTGACAAAAATTCTGTTTCTGGCAAAGGATGCTCTAGATACCGGTACAGAGCTTGGGATAGCACCATGTGGTGTCTTCACTTTGACTTGTAGTTGCCCTGCTGTAGTTGGAACATGCCCATTGCTGGTTCCAGACATTTATGTATCTATAGAAGTTCTCATTTCTCTCATATGTAACAACTGTACGTTCTGCTTCCTGCTTAAAACTCCTTGTAATTCCCATGGGTCCCAAGCTCGGATTGTGGACGAAAGGACATATTGACTAACAGAAAGGCAGTCTGCAGCTTCAATGTGATTGTGCAGATTGAAAATGAGACCAATATTCCCTCACCAGTTGTCCAAACAGTGAACCTTCTGTCCTCATCAATTTGGTTGGCTCATCGTACTCCACTACAAGTCCTGAAGTTCAACAGAGACCAAGTGATACATCGAGAAAATTTTACCCTTTAATGTATATGCATTTTGTTCAAATGTTTCATTCCCAATTTTCAGATGAACAAAGAAAGAAATGCCATTTAAATATAGCTACATATTTTCTTGTTCTATCAAGATGTTTTTGAAATTCCCAAAAAAGTTAACCAAATCATATGCTGAGATGTGCATTAGTCAGACGAGTTCAGGAATGAGAAGAATGTGACTTACCATCTCTCATGGCAAGAACCTTGGTGCAGTCCATAACTGTTGGGATCCTGTGAGCCACCGTGATCACTGTGCAATCTGCAAATTCAGTTCTGATAGTTTTCTGCAAAATTAAATCTGTTGCATTGTCTATAGATGCAGTTGCCTCATCAAGCACCAATATCCGACTTTTTCGCAGAAGTGCACGTCCCAAGCAAAATAGTTGCCTCTGCCCCATGCTCCAGTTCGATCCATCTTCCATGACTACATGGAAAATACTTTGATTATATTGATACAGAAAGTAAACTAGCCTCACCTGAAGAGCTCAAGTTCTAAAAACCTACCTAAGGAGTCTAGACCTTTCTCTTTCTCTTGGACAGTCTCACGAAGCTGGCACTTCCTGAGGACCTATATCATTTACAAGCAAAACTCTCTATTGAAAAGCATCGGCAGAACTTAACTCTTGTTTTTGACAATTCGAAATGAGATTGGAGACTAACCTCCCATAACTCCTCATCAGTATGTTGAGATAAAGGATCCAAGTTATATCTCACAGTTCCCTTGAAAAGTGTAGGGTCTTGAGGTATGATCCCAAGTCGTGACCTCAGATCATGTAGCCCAATTTCTGAGATGTCAATGTCATCCACAACAATCTTCCCTGCTGCTGGCTCCACCAGACGAAACAGAGCGCTAATAAAAGTAGTCTTTCCACTGCCAGTTCGGCCCACAATACCAACCTTGTCTCCACCTTCAATTGTGCAAGTAACTCCTCTTAGCACTAGCGGTGTGTCAGGCCTATATTTGACCTGTTTAAAGCACATGTCTTTCAGTAGACAAATATTTCTAAATTGTGAGCTAACGTATCAATCAGGAAGTCATACCAACCTGCAAGTCACAGATGTCCACTTTACCTACTGCCGGCCAACTGGGAGGTGGATGATTACCTTCGATGACTTCGGGGGCTTCACTTGGTATATGCATGTATTGATTGAGCCTTTCAACAGAAACAATGTAATTTTCTAAGCTACACTGGTTTTGAATAGCCAAAACCAGGGACACGTTCATTGATAAGCCATAGGATAGTGCCATTCCAATAAAACCTGTAGTGATTGCAAGTTATTATATTATGAGATGTTTATATCAATCCATTCGTTAAAGCATTTCAGGACTGAAATGAAGATTGTTCAGACTGTCCCATACTCACCAGGGCTGAAGGTTCCATGAGGAAGTAACGCCATGCACAATGCTGCAGATGCTAGAACAGCAGCACTGATCATTTCTAGCCGTTGAACCAACCACTCCCTAGCTGCAAAGTTGTGGAAGGAAGGACTAGCGTTAGTGTCAATGAGTTCAAGACACTTTCTGAAAAAGCGCTCTTCCTCCTCAAAAGCTCTAATTGTCATGGAACCAGCAACAGATTCAGCTAAATGACTTGCCACCAAAGACTTGGTTGTGCCATTGATCCGCATCAACTCTTTTGCAGAGGCATAGTAATATCTCTATAGGTACAGAAAACCAAACTCTCAGGTTTTCAGTCTAAGATAAATTTGATGCTCACAACAATTAAAGATATCTTAATGAGTACCTGCAAATGAATTGCCAGATAGACCATAAATATGGAAACAAACAGAACTTGCCAGGCAACAACAGTCAGAACTCCAAGATTAACATAAGTATTTAGAGTTGCCCCCGCGGTATAGATCATTGACATTGGAACATCAAGATCAACAATACTCAGATCAGACGAGACCTATAGCGGTGCAAGAAACACGGCATTGGGAGATATTAGTTGTACATCACCACCTTAAAAGATCAACATTTTCTGGGATGAAATTTACCCGACTAAGTATTCTTCCAAGAGGGGTGGAGTCGTAGAAAGTCATGGGAGCACGAAAAAGAGAATGAAGTAGCTCAGAGAACATTGACTTTGCTGCTTGAAGCCCCAAAATGACTGCAAAGACAGATCTAAAGACCAAAACCATTGTTGAGGCGAATCCTATCATCAAGTATACCAGAATCAACCTCAATTTACTAACATGTGGGTTATCAACATTAGTTGCCATCCAGGAGTTTTGCGATATCTGACCAAGAACGAAAGTTAAGTGAGCAAGTACACCCAAGGAGAAGTACAAGTAGCCTTTGTTCTGACTGAGATACTGAATGTAGGTCTTAAATCCTGTATCGCCTACTTCTCTCTCTTCCTTCTTGATTAATTGATCACCTTTGGATCCTTCAGGTTGCTCCTCCAGAAAGCTCTTCTTAATCTCCCCAGTACATGACCTCCCCTGTGGAGCAGCAACATCAGTTTGCCTGTCAGAACCTGCTGTTTCTTTATGAGCATTGACAAGTTCTTGAAACTCTTGACTTGAAGCTAATAGCTCATGATAGGGAGCTTGCCTTAGTATTTCTCCGTCTGACATCAACTGTTTACAAAATCAACTTGTATATTAAGGATAATACTTGATCAGTAAAAAAATCATTGACCATAAATTACAAATAAGTAGCTAAATTGAGTTAACTGTTACGACTGGACTAACCAAAACAGAATCAAAAGCTGGAAGGAAATCAACTTGATGTGTCACGAGCAAGACTGCTTTCCTGGAGAGTGCTCCCATGACATATTCCTGCCAAAATTTTATTCACCATGTAATGAGCTCAGAAAGTAAGTAAATTTCTGAGCTCTACAGATAAAAACTGCTTTTAGGAATGTGTGATTACATTAAATAAGGTGGTAGCTGTTTCTGCATCAACAGCACTAAATGGATCATCCAACAGATATATATCAGCATCCTGATACAGAGCACGAGCAAGTTGAACTCTCTGCTTTTGACCTCCACTTAGATTGATTCCTCGTTCACCTATTTCAGTCATATCTCCATGAGGAAGAAGTTCAAGGTCCTTCACCAGTGAGCATCTCTGAAGTGTATCTTGATATCGTTGCTTATCCATTGGTGCACCGAATAGTATATTGTCCTGTATTGATCCGTTCTGAATCCAAGCTGTTTGAGAAACATAAGCTATGTTTCCACTGACCTGAACCTGTATGTCCAGACAATCAAAAGACATGGATAATTTGTCAGTAATAAACGATTATCCGATCCTGCAAATTTGGAACTTCCATACATTCTTTCCCATACTTGTGTGAAGCGATTGTTGAGAAACATTTTGATGTGCTTTAAATGGGGTGGAAGAGAATATGACAGTGAACTTACAGTTCCCTGTGTATTTGGAACTTCTCCAAGAATTGCTGCTAAAAGTGTTGATTTTCCTGTGCCAACTTCTCCACATACAGCCAACTTTTGACCACATCTGCTCTCCAAATTCACATTTCTGAGTGTGGGGTTTTCTGATTTCTCATCCCATGAAAAGTTAGCTGACTTAATAAGAATTGCAGGACTGATGCTTCCCTGATTCTGCTTTTGTCTGATACTAGAGCTCTGCAATTCAGGCGCCTCAAGAAATTTTGCAATACGAGTAAAGGCTACTTTTGCTTGAATCACTGCTTCAATAACATTAGGCATAAGTCTAATTGGATCTTGTACAATGCGTAGAGTAGCCACAAAAGTGAATACGTTATTAGCTCGTAGAGGAACTTTGAGGAAGTAACAAGCTGCAAAAGTTGCAGCAGAGACATAAAATGGAGAAGACCAGAAGAGAAAGTTATTGCAGGCTTTACGTGATTGAACTGCAGATAACCATTTGTACTCCATCTTCCTTAACTTTTCTATAACATTCCTGAAATGGGTTTCCCAAGCATACAGTTTCAACACCTTCATATTAACTAAGGCCTCAGTGCTAGCCTTCAATCTCTCATCCTGTCCTGCCATTAGTCCAGTCTGAGATTTATGCTGTGAATTCGCAAGTGGTATGTTCAGGAACACAGTGATCAATATAACAGCTAAAGCTGCCAAGGTTGCTAGCCTCACTGCATGGAAAAGAATGAACAAAGACAGGCATAACTGGAGGCACGTGGTCCATGTCTGATGAATCCAGTAGGG
Source organism: Erythroxylum densum (assembly GCA_024678245.1). Classification (NCBI taxonomy): domain Eukaryota; kingdom Viridiplantae; phylum Streptophyta; class Magnoliopsida; order Malpighiales; family Erythroxylaceae; genus Erythroxylum; species Erythroxylum densum. The sequence goes on from JANPWT010000006.1 coordinate 44,696,641, forward strand.
AAATTCTCCAATTCTGTAGGCATCTACAGTGATGTGGTTCATTATTTGACCACTTGAGTACATCGACCTACCTGCATTAGACAATCTCAGTTGCTTCTTATATATTGTGGCTGAGAGGGTAGACCTCACTTTCAAACCAATAAGCCTGGACCTGAAGTACCATTGTCTCTGTGCAATGGACTCTAAACCCTTTGAAAAGAAAAGTGATATTGCCAATATATAGCCTTCATCCTTGAAACCTGACTTTCCTTCTGCAGCCAAAACGAAGGCATTTAGAATCAAAGGACCAGCTGATAGAGTGGTAGTCTTGAGAAAAGCAAAGAACCCTGAAATGAGGATCTCCTTCCAATGACATAATATGATTGCCCATAAAATCGACGGTTGAGCTGATGACTCGGCTTGTTTTTGTTTATTCATTTGCTCCAGGAACTGCAAATAACAGCTCTCTGCTCTTTCTGCCGGACCCAAACTTGGTATATCCTGATCCTGAAGAGTTTTCCACCTGCCTTTTCTCATCAAAGGATTCAACCACCAGAATGACATTTTGTGAATCAATCCTGCTTGAGCAAAAGGAGTAACTTCAGCAGGTTCAGGTTTGTCAGGAACTTCATCAGAATCGGTAACTAAAGAAGCATTACTGCAATTTTGTATTTCTTCACGTTGGTATGCCTTGTATGTACATAACAGCAACAATATTGCTCCTGGAAATGTTAAAGCGTCTAAAACTATCTTAGTTGACACTCCCTGAAGTATAACAGCAGCAGATATGGTAAATGCATTCATAATTCCTGCTAGAAAGAACGCAAGAATGGCTAAAAGGCGCAATGGCATTCTTGCGAGACGATTCCCTTGGAGGCTTACTATCCATGAAACCAACAACCATGTGCATCCCTGAAGAGTCAATGGTAGCCACTTTCTCAGAGGAAGTGCCCTGTGGGTTTTCCGCAAATTCTCTTCCAAATTCCATATGCCCCAACCAAAATAGACCATTCCAAGACAGCCATTGAAGACAGCAGAAAGAATTGGTAACTTCGAAAAAACTCGACTTTTAGATAGATTTGTAACCGTTCTTGATGATGGTTTCTGTGTCAGACAGAACAGGAGCAAGACCAGAAGCAAAATGTCAATGCCAATGATAGAGGCCTGATTGGTACAAGAATTTGGTTGACGAAATGACATAAAACTAAATCCTGAGGCCTTTTTCCTAGTGTTTGAACTGATAAATTCCCCACAAAACAAGTTCCATAAAACCCCCATTCTTCTTTTTCTATATTTTCTCTTCAGCTCCTGCAGAAAGGAAAGTTTTGGTCAGAGTGTTAAAACTCATTTACAAATCTCATAGGCATTGAACACGGTGTTACTTCTGATCAATGATTCATGAGTTCAGTTGTCATCTCAGAGAAAAAGGAAAGACGAGAAAGGAGTCAGAAACACGACCTTCAGAATCTTAAATGTGATTATTCAGAAGACAAGAAAGACCAAGTTCTCGATCTCACAATTGCAGTACATCAAATCATTTGTAAAACAAACAACCTGAAGAATATATGAGAAACATGAGACAAAATGAGAATTTCCTGACCACACAGGAAGCACATGATTGAAAGATACTAGTATTCCAAAGAGTGAAGTTGGGAATAATTTAAGTCAGTCAACGTATACCGAGAAACATTATCACTTACACGCTATTCACGAGGATACAGGAGTAGAATATTAACTACATGTGAATATACGAGAATCCTGTTAGAATCCTGAGGTCGAGGAAGACAAGAACAGTTGTTAATATTTTGAAAAATAGACAAAAATAAAAATCAACGAAGAGAAGGAATGAGTATAAACAACTCAGTAATCTGTTTTTTACACTTCTATAGCTTCCAAAAAGTTGGTATTCATAACCTTATCTTGGATAATAACAAAAACAGTATGTGTTTTCGTGTACTCATCAGAAACCAATATTGCAGGTGAAGATATAAATATCTAAAAGACTTTGATAAATAGACAACCTGAAATGGATTATGGACATGGGAACACGTTAATTGATCAAATCCTTATCTGTCATTTATTCTGTACCGGCTATTATATTAACAAATTTAATACAGAGGAAGATACTAATTAGATTCTCAGGCTTATTCTGTCACGTCTAAACTGATAAGAATTTATGAACAACAAAAGTATTTCTCAAAATCTCGACCTCAATCAACAGGAAAACTGAAAAATGTAAGAATCAAGAACCTGATACGTCAACAGGAAAACAGAAAGACTCAAGTAAATTAATAAAAAAATTGATCTGCTTTCCATTTGGTTTTAGCTCACTATGTTGGTGCTCTGAATTTTAAGATTGCAGTTCATGATAGAGCACTCCACAGAAGTCAAATTTTAACCAATAATGTTGTTACTCATGATTCACTTGTCATTACAGTTTCGTTATCATTCGGATACGAATAATTAAATAAATCGACCGAAAATACTGTTGTCACTAGACTTCGTGTAATGTGTAGATAATGTCATGCCTGAGATGTTGCCCAACTTGTTGGTTTGAGTGCATGTATCCATTGTCTTTACTGATTCAGACACAGTAATGCTTTCCTTGTCAGATTGACACTTTAAGAATCATATTCTTGAAAAAGATTACACTTTCGTTAAAAATTGCACAGAAAACGACTGTTCCCATAAAATAATCTCGAATTTCCCACACTAATATCTTGGGATAGAGTGAAGTGATAAGATTACTAGAGAGATAGAGCCAGATGAGTCAGAACGTAGTGAGCCTCATTGGGTTGATAAGGTAGGGGAATTTAAAGAAGACTCTTCAATAAATATCAGTAATTTTCAGTCAGTAATCGACCAGAAGCTAAACAAAGCAACGTAATCCATTGAAAAGAAAAGGTTTCAGTTTTTCTTTCATAATCAAGCAATTAAATGACAGTTCATTTGCAAACCTTGTTTTTATCGAGATAGTCAGTCAGCTTCTGAATCTGCAAAAACCTTCCGTGGATGAACTTGAAATCTTCTTTCCTGAAATCACATTTACCAAAATGGATTCTTTCTTAAACCTCCATGGAAGCTGCACCATTTTCTGAAGTGCCCCTGCGTGCAGATTTGGTAATCCGTTGGCATAAAACTTGTGACTAATTCCGTCCGGGCCCCAAATTCAATATTTAAGGGGCATATCTCCTAATGGCGCCAGCGGTTTCGTGTTTCTTTCCAAGCTTGTTAGCTTTGGAGTTGTGGCCGGTTTAACCACGATTAGGTTACTTTTTCAGTCTTGCTTGTCCTCTTAAAGATCTTTGTTTGGTATCGTATCTGATAGGGATTTTGATTTTCCAAATAGAGATACCGTGTCAGTTAAAATCATAATCCCCTGAAAAATAATGATCTCTTTTTCCTTCTTTCGAAAGGTCACTGATGAAGATAATTCAGTAAGTAATGTTCTGGAGAGTAACATCAACCAACCGTACTGGGACCTTATTAATTGGAAAATGTCATCATCTCGCTGAATTCCAGTGCAAAAAGGATCCTAGTATTGTTGTTTATGAGGACCTTTTTGAATTACCGGTCAAAAATCATCGCTAATAAACAAAATTGACGTCTTGTGGTCATACTTTGAGTGCCAGTTTCAAGTGGATAACTTGTTGCCAAGGGCTTAGGTTCATCGTCAGTGTGAATGCGTTTTCATGGTGCAGAAAGTTTAGCTTGGAACAAGACCCTGGAAACTTTTGGACAAAAAGTCACCGTCATAAGCTTATGACTACTGTGGTTTATGACTTTAGCTCCTCTGAAGCAGTTTTGGTTTGGAAGTTCATGTCGTTCTTTTGGATGGCATCAGCGTTCTTCACTTTTGCTGGTGGATTCAATATGGCGAATTGGCGATTATTCCTTTACCAGTTGCCTGAATATCAACTTTATTGAAGAAGATGACTATATATCCTACACAGAACTTGTTAATGCTTCTCTAGAATTCTTATATAAGCTTAATGCTTGAGTTAGCGGAACAGAATCAATGTGATTCTGCAGAATGAAAAAGGAATTGATGTGATTCTGCAGAATGAAAATGGGGCCAGAAATGAAACAGATGATGGGTAGGTTGACAATGATCATATAAGAACGTATTATTTAGACAAGTTGAAGGGTGGAGAGTAGGAATCCAACCATCTCGGCAAGAACGATGATTAACTGTATGGAAAAAAGAAAGTATTCGGGTGTTACAGAACTTGCCTCAGGAATCTAGGCTTTCCTCTTTGTCCTGCACTGCATCTGGAAGCTGACAGTTTCCAAGGACCTGCAAAATGTACAAGCAAAGCACTCTTTCAAAATCATTGTGGCAGAGAAGACATCTGTATTTCTAACAATGATTAGAGACCACTTCCAATATCTTCTCATTCGTATGTTGAGATAAAGGGTCCAAATTGTTTTAACACAGTCCCAATGAAAAGTGCAGGTATTCCGGGAGTGGAGACATGTTGACCTGCAAATGTTGGTCAGATCGAACCTGTTATCTGAAATTTATTGGCTGTGGGTTCTACCATTATGAAACCATTCTGTTCGACCCCCTTCGATTATCCAACAGTACCATTCCCACACATCACTTGTGTTAGGCCTATATCTTATCTTTTTTAAACCAAACTCATCAGCAAATTACGCAAGTCATATATCCACTTTACCCTCTACTGGCCAATTGATCTGTGGATGGGTATCTTCAATATTATGTTGGGAAGTTGATGTTTCAGATGCTAGTGGAACGCTCTCAAAGATTTGTTTTGTTCCTGTTTGTTTTCTTTATGCTTATGGGTCATCAGAATGATAGACTTATGGTTTTTGTACAACTTGGCTCTCTTTTAATTGAGCTTTATTAGCATATATAATACCGATATTCCAGTGCACAGAAAGATTATTTACTACAACTAGCTTCACCAGAAGTTCAGGTGAAGCTAGAGAATTAACGTTTACATATATTTCCTAGCTAAGTTACTTGTTTTCGAAAGAAATGATACATAATAACAGAACAATTAGTGAAGAAGAAAAGCTCGGACTGAGAAAAATAAAACTTGAAGCCAAAGTGATGGGTTGATGGAATTTCTTGTTGGACCAATGGTGGTTGACAAATAAGAATCCCTTTATGTTTTGATAATTATAAAATATATGGAATTAGTTAAGAAATTATTTCAGATTTTTAAAGGATCAAAGAAATTTCAAGTGATAATTTCCAAGGATGCAAGTGTTAGACAATGTTTAAATAACAAAGAGATAAAATATCAAGAAATTAAGTCAGAAATAATCTCCTATGATCAAGAGAAGATAGACAACGTACAACAGATAATCTTAGTGAAGATTATGGATAGAGATCTTGGAAAATCGAAGATTATCTTCAAATTTATCCGTTGGAGAAATTCCAGTCGACTACAAACATTACCAGTCGACTGAAAATTATCATATCTGAAGAGTGGGGTTCATTCCAGTCGACTACAGAGAGTTCCAGTCGACTACAAAGAGTTCCAGTCGACTACAAATCATGTCAGTCGACTATTCGGAGAGCGGAGATTATTTTTCGTAAGTTCCAATCGACTACACATATTTCAAGTTGACTATAATCAGCAAAAATACTAGTTCCAGTCGACTAATTCTGGTTCCAGTCGACTAGCCCAAGTCGACTAGTCGACTATCACATGTTCCAGTTGACTAGCAGCACAGCAGATTATATTCTGACGAATTCAATGATTCTAAAACGGGAAGAAAATCTTCTTCAACGTTCGTAAGAGATCTTAAACGGCTATAAGAGGATTTTCAACGTCTATATTGATCCAGAAGCCTGCAAATAAATAGAAGAATGTTCAAGAGATCAATTACGGAAGCCATAGCAAAGTATACTGATTTTTTATCATCATTTTATAGCTCTCAAATTGCATATTGCTCATTCAATTCTATCAAGCTGTGCAGAGCCTTGTCAATTCTATATTTCAATCATTGTTATTGTGAGTTGAGTGATTAGAGGAAAAATCACTGGTGTGGTTAGATTTGTGCCGAAAATCAAATCGGATTGTAAGGTTTACTTGAGCCACAATTCAAGTGATTGTAAAAGTTCACACTGAACTAAAAAGTGTACAATATAGTGGTTTGCCAAATCCTAAGTGGGAGCTTAGGTAGAAGACGTAGGTCTTAGCACCGAACCTCTATAAAAACAGTGTTTGCTCTTCTGCCTTGCATTTGAGTACCTTTAGTTTCTGCCTTAGTGCCTGTAGAATCTTATATTTAGAACTCTTTCCAATTTGTAGCTTTGTATTTTGCTTCATAAGGATATAACAACTACATTATTTTGACAGGAAGTATAGTCATTTCAGGGATGAGAATTGGAGTCGATGGTTTTATCCTAGGTCATTGGTTACTAATATGCTCCTATTAGGGTACTTGACTAGTTTCTCATACTTCAATCTAATTTTTCTAAATTTATATGCTCAAATCTAATATACTATATTCCTTGATGATACAGATAACAAATCTTAGAGGAGTACAAATCTAAAAATGGGGGTGTCATCTCGTCAGGAAGATGAGATTAGTATATTATGGACTTAAATATGGTATAATGGCATGTAATTACTTGTGGTGGAATATGTCATGGAATGTGTTACGATCGATTACTTTATAAATAAAGCACAAAAAGTTAAATTGGGGAATAGTAAATAACTACCTTATTTCTCTTTTACCTTATCAAAGAACATTTTAAACTTCTTAATGTGTTAGCTAATAATTTCAGTTCCAATAATTGGATATAAAGGTAAGGGAAAGATATCATTTTTGCTGCTAGCTTTAATATTTGCCTTAAAAGGTTATCAACTTTTACGACAAGATTAAAAAAATCATTTCATTTTAGTGACACTAAGATCTATGAAGTCCTGAGAAGAAAAAAGAATCATTATTACAATTGAACTACAATTCAAAAAAGGGACCATACTGATGTTTTTTTGCTATTAATCACATTTTGGTTCTTTGTTTTAATGTGTTTAATTTTGTTCATAGTAATTAACTTCAAAGGTAAGTTTCATGATTTAAAAATACTTAAATTATAGTAAATTAATTAATTTGATATAATTAATAGTAATTAGAATATAATAAATTAATTGATGTATTAAAAATAATTAATTGATTAAGTAGTATATATTAATATTTAGTATATATGTTAGTCATCAGTTGTTAATTATTATTAATTATTCTATATTAATATATAGGTAAGCAGTCATGCCTGTAACTTAATAGTCAAAGGCGTGACTCCTATGCATATTTTATTTTGTTTTTTTTTTTTACCAGCACCTATATAATTTAATAACATTCAAATATTATTAATTAGTTAATTAATTATATCATAATTAATTGATTGATTAATTATAATATACTTAACACTTATAAAATATAATTAATTAATTTAAAATAATTAATTATAATATGTTTAGCACTTATAAAATATAATTAATTAATGATTTAATAAAAATATTATAAAATCATATAGGAGTTAATTGTTAAGTTACAAGCTGCATTGAAGTCACACGCGTGACTGCTTAGCTATTGATTGTTACTATATAATAATTATTAATAATTAATAATGCAGGATAATAAATAACATATATACTAAATATTAATATGTATTACTTAATCAATTAATTATTTTTAATTAACGTGACATCATAATTATCCTATTTATAATTATTATAAAATTATAGATATTTGAACCATTTATAAAAAAATACATCACAATATAGATTTTCTAAATTATTTTATTTTTTATTCCAAATATTTACCTATTTAATCATACCTAAATTATTCAATTGATTACAAAATTAATAATTGAATGATGATATAATTTTTTATTTTTAATTAGATTGTTTATATTGTATTTACTTTTTATATTTTATCCATTTATAACAAATACATTACACTACATTTCCTACTTTTTTATTAATTTTTTCATTTCAAAATTTTACAACCTAATTTTAGTAATCCATTTTTAATATTCTAACTTATATATTTTTAATATTTCTATCATTATTGCTTCCTTAATATACATTTAAAAATTTTAATATTTATAATTTGATCCCACAATTTTAAATTACACAATATTCATTTATACATTAAATAATATCACATGTTAGGACTTTTTTTAATTATCTTAATTAACTAAAATTACTAAATATAATTAACTTTTGTTTTAGTCACAGGCGTCCGTGACTAACGATGTTGGTTTTTTTTTACTTATATATTATAATATTGTTATTTACCTATATTAAATATTTATAATTTTATCACAACATTTTAAATTACGCAATTTTAATGTAACATGTGACTTTTTTTAACCTTAATTAACTACAACATTTAATTCTTAATAAAACATTTTACATTTTTT
>JANPWT010000006.1:44729096-44739929 GCA_024678245.1 Erythroxylum densum
TAATGCATTTCTTCAATGGTTCAAAATCTCTATTCAATAAGTTTAAACTTATATAACACCACCAATCGACATGTCGTTTGATAATTAGAAGAGAGAGGAAAATGGTTGTTGACCCATTTGAGATCCATTATTTAATACCCAATAACCATTATCTTGGGTACTTTTCATGGAACTCAAATCCATAAGTCACATGGGACATTAAATAGTCTAACAAGTATGATTCACCTTAAATTATTTATTAATAATAATTTAAAATTCAATAAAATTCGATTTAAATAAGAGTATTGGTACAAATATTTTTCTTTTTTTTAATTTTAAGAAAAGGGTATTTATAAAATTTATAAACTTCACACTATAATTAAAAAAAGAATAAATTGTTCTCCCCAAACTAGAAATATATAAGTATAGTACAAGTGAAGGATTTTTCTTTATTAATTTTACTTCGATTTTGATATAAGTTAAAAAACTAATGGATGTTCATGAAATTGAGATTTGAAGTCAATTTCTACTTGAAACATGTTTAGCTGTCATAATAATACATAGTTATAAACAAACTTTACTAAGTTATAACCAAACTACATATTCTTAGTTTTAATTATATCAACATGACGAACTAAATTAACTAGAAAATACATAAAAAGTAGTTGGAGAAATCATTTTGTGTAAATGAACATCTAAGCCATAAATAAGTTGAAGTTTTCGTAATATCGCTGATGAGGAGGAAAGTTGGCAATAAGTAAAGTAGCAGCAGGGCCAAGATCTTCATTGCTATGTTACCATGTTAAATATAAAATAAGCCTATGAGTCCACTTGAGAAAAAAAGTAAGACTATACATAAATTTAAGTGAGGTTCATCTTAAAACTAGTAAGCAATAGATAGAGTAGTCCACTAAACTTATATGTTAGTCTTTTTCCCTCTCATTCTTTGATATGGGAGATTCACGTATGGGTACTCTCACCAATTTCAACCTTGCTTCACTTTAGATTGCAGCCCTTATTTTTCAGTGTAATGCTTGAAAAAATCAGAAAAGATAAATGATTCACTTGGATTTCTCCAAGTCACTGTAACAATTGCACCAAACATGAAATGTTCCATTGGAGCATCATTGCTGTCATGATTCATTTCTTCAAAATCAATTTCATACAAGTTTCATTTATGCAAAATCTTCATTTCTAACATCAAATAACCTTGTTTATATGTTGAATGGTCCAATGGCTTGATCTCTAATCTCACAAAACATCAAAACATGACTGCCAAGTCTCAAAAGGACATATAAACACCTTGACAACTTTTTCAAGCATAATGCAACTTCACTCTCTTGTTCATGAGATGATAAAGTCGCTGCGCTCTTTAATTTGACCTTAAGAAATCATTGACTTGATTTTTTAAGAAAAGTATCAATTCCAGTGGATTATGCGGATTGAAAATGAGACCAGCATTCCTTCACCAGCTGTCCAAACAGGGAATCCTCCATTCTCATCAACTTCTGCACAACAGTTTCAGGAGCATTCTTGGATGATATTTCCTCCCAAAATTTATAGTCAAAGCAACCAATGGCTAGGTGAACCCTTGAAATAAGGATAATAACCACTTTTTGAATGGTAAAGTTGTGCTGATATTCCTTAACCTGTCTTCCAAACTCCATATTCTGAACCCCGAATATGCAAATCCGAGGCAGACATTGAAGATGATAGAAGCTACTTGTAATCTTGAAAAGTTTTGAAATCGAAGTGAAAGTTTGTCTGTTTGTGAAGATGATTTATATTTCAAATTGAGTAACAGCATAGCTATAAACAAAAGATCGATGCATGATAGAATTTTTTCTGTGATGAGAAATCATGAATAAAATTTCCTGAAGCACTCAGTTGTCCTGAAGCTAGAGATTTTCTGCACGTTAAAATGAACAGTTGATGCTAATTTAACCTTATCAGAGTGAGAAAATGATTACATAGAAGAATAGTATCAAGGTGTATGAGAGCAGGAAGGTGAGAAAGGATAAACCTTATTCAATCATCAAGAGGGAAAATAAATACATGTCGTTGTTAATAATGCACTCACAAGCACCTGATTAATAGCTCGGGTTTTACTTAGTCAAACTATATTAATTGTAAATATTTAGCTGTTGTAAATATCCCTTATCATTAGGAGTAGTTGCTTGATTTTCTCCCGTAACTCTGGGAGTTTGAATTCAAATTAATGTTTGTTGTAATCTTCAAATGAGTTTAAATACTCATGATTCACTCAATGACAAATAGCTTTAATCTCTTTTAGTTGTAACAAACTATGACCTATCAAAGGACAATTGTACAGATTACAGGACAACAGTACAGGTTGTCAAAACAAAATTTTGTTATTCCTTTCCTCACTGTCGTCTACCACTTTTCTTAGATTCATTGGTCTTGAATTTTTTGTTCTCTAACATTTCCTCTCAAATTGAACTTCCTCTAAAGTTTCAGTTTGTTTCTCAGATATTGGAATAGCTGAGAAGAGATAGCCTTAGTAATTATATCTGCGGGATATTCAGATGAAGGTATATATTCAACACTGATTTCTCCATTGTTGACCATGTCATGGATGAAATGAACGTCGACTTCAATGTGTTTAGATTTCCCGTGCAAGATTGGATTATGGGAAGAGAGATGTAGCACTCTTGTTATCACACCACAAGGTTGCAGTTTTTTGTGTATTCCTTCACGAGTGATCTGAACCATATCATTTCTGCACATCCTTGGGAAAGTGTTCGATATTCACTTTCAGTGCTGGATCGTGATATACCTTGCTGCTTCTAAGAGCTCCAACCAACTGGATTGTTATTAAACATGATTAGATAGTTGTCTATAGATTTTCTGTCATCTGAATTGGTAGCCCAATCAGCATATGTAAAACTATATAATAACATAGTCCTAGTTCACATGTTCCTTTTAAATATGATAAGATACGTTTTCCTCCCTACCAATGGTCTTTTGAAGGTGATTGCATGAACTGACTAAGCTTATTTACGATGTATGTAATATTTGAACGTGTAATTATGGCATATTGGAGACTGCCAATGACACTTCTGTAAATAGTTGAGTTTTGCACCAATTTTCCTCCTTTCACAAATTTGTCACATGTAATCATTGGCATTGGGTATGGTTTAGAGTCGAGCATGTGTCTCTGCCTCAAGATATCCAAAATGTACCTTGTTTGTGAGATATGTAGAGAGCCTTCCATGTGGTCAAATTCAATACTCAGAATTAATTTCAACTTAAAGTTGGCATTCTATGATTAAAAAAAGCAAGATTTGTTAAATGATCATTTCATCACAATAGCTTAAGCTTTTATATGAGGCTAATTTAATTAATTTTATATATTCACTAACAAAATCCTTTAATAACGATGTTCTAAAGTAATTCAACTTGGAAAATTGATAAATTGCATATTACAATCAGTTCTTTGATCATACAAGTTTTTTCTAACAAAGGACAAGCAATCCCAAGTTCAAATTCATGAATAAAGAAAATAAAAACTGCTCCTAAATCATTATGACCAATCAAACAAGTTGGTCAGGAAACTATGCAAAACTACAAGTTCATATAATGACTTCGAGTGGCGAGCTCGATTCAAGTAGTGCTTGCAGGTTATTTCATAACTTATGAAACTCGAAGAACTGAACTAAATTAAAATAATAATAATAATAGTTGCTCGACAAGTCAGAAATATATGAATGTACAACAAGTGATGGATTTCAATGTGATTCTGCAGAGTGAAAATGAGACCAGTATTCCTTCACCAGTTGTCCAAACAGGGAATCTTCCATTCTCATCAACTTCTGGGGTTCATCATACTCCACTATGTTTCCTGATTAGAACAGAAACTCATCAATGCATTTCTAAACTTCTGTTTTCGAATGAAGATGCATTAAATAGACAAGTTTGAGGAATGAAAGGTCACCATCTCTCATGGCAAGAACCATAGTGCAGTCCATAACTGTTGGTATCCTGTGTGCTACTGTGATCACAGTGCAATCTGCAAATTCAGTTCGAATGGTTTTCTGCAAAATCAAGTCAGTTGCATTGTCGATGGATGCAGTTGCCTCGTCAAGCACTAGTATCCGGCTCCTCCTCAAAAGGGCACGTCCCAAACAGAAAAGTTGCCTTTGTCCCATGCTCCAGTTTGATCCATCTTCCACAACTGTATCCCAAAAACTTAGTAGTCTAGCAAGCAACCAAAAAGCTTAAGTAGACTCGGCAAAAACAGCCCAAAATTAATGGCCAGAAGAAAAAATCTTCGGGTTTTGAACTCTACTCGGACCTGCCTGAAGCTTGAATTTTGACTCGAAACCCAATCAAGCTTCAGACAGGACTCGAACCTGCAAAAAAATTCATTGGGGCCCATGTTGGTAGTAGTGTCCTAACCTTACCTAAAGAATCTAAACCTTCCTCTTTCTCCTGAATGGCCTCTCCAAGCTGACATTTTCCCAATACCTACACGTGTACAAGCAAACCTCTCTATCAGAAGGCATTAAACTAGAAAGTAAAGTCCTGATTCCTGGAGAAGACAGGGAGCAGGAACTGACCTCCCAGATCTCCTGATCAGTGTGTTGAGACAAAGGGTCCAAATTGTATCTCACGGTCCCGTTGAAAAGTGTAGGATCTTGAGGTATTATTCCAAACCGTGATCTCAGATCATGAAGCCCAATTTTAGAGATATCAATGCCATCTACCACAATCATTCCTCCTTCAGGCTCCACCAGGCGAAATAGAGCACTGATAAGCGTAGTTTTTCCACTACCAGTTCTTCCAACAATACCAATCTTGTGACCTCCTTCGATTTTACAACTAATCCCTCGAAGGACAAGTGGAGAATCTGGCCTGTACCTGATCTGCTTAAGAAGAACTTTCTCAGAACAATTAAAACCTTCCCAGATTGTCATTTTTGACATCAAACAAGAAAACCAAAACTTGCCTGCAAGTCACAGATATCCACTTTTCCCACTGCGGGCCAATTGGGTGGGGGACGGTTTTCTTCTATGATCTCAGGAGCTTCACTTGGTATATGCATGTATTGGTTCAGCCTCTCAACAGAAATTATATAATTTGCGATGATACATTGGTATTGAATCGACGTAACCAAGGACATGTTCAATGACAGACCATAGGAAAGTGCCATTCCAATAAATCCTGCGGGGTGATAGGATTACTTGTTATGACAGTTCTTCAGGAAACCAGTCAAAAGAAAAACAGCTTGCATAAATTTGATACTCACCTGAACTAAATGTTCCAGGAGGAAGCAACACCATGCAAAGCGCAGTAGAAGCAAGAACAGTTGCGCTAACCAATTCTAGCCGTTGAATCAACCATTCATTAGAAGCGAAACTGTGGAAGAAAGGACTAGCATTTGTGTCGATTAGTTCAAGATTCTTCGCAAAGAAGCGGTCTTCCTCCTGGAATGCCCTAATTGTCATGGCTCCAGCAACTGATTCAGCTAAATGATTTGCTACTAAGGACTTGGTTGTGCCATTGATCCGCATCAATTCTTTTGCCGAGCCAAAGTAATATCTCTGTCAGACATAGAGAATGAAAATCATCACCATTCAAAAATTTCCGAGGATAAATTAAATATGCATAACAGTACATCCTGAGATAGACCAGGATAATAAAACAGGAAGTGCCTGTATACTTCTCAAGGAGTGCAAATTCTACCGAAGATGAAATTGTTAGTACCTGCAAGCGAATTGCCAGATACACCATGGGAATGGAGACAAACAGAACTTGCCAGGTAACAAGAGCAAGTACTCCAAGATTACTATAAGCATTTATAGTGGCCCCAACAGCAATGACTAAGCTAAATGGAACGTCGAGATCGACAATACTTAGATCGGATGAGACCTAAGAGTGAAGAAGAAAAAGCACAGAGTGAGTTGGTTGCAGATCATCCATCTAATTGGAACAACATACTGTCTTTGTCGATACTTACTCGACTAAGAATTCTTCCAAGAGGTGTTGAGTCATAGAAAGACATGGGAGCACGAAATAGAGATTTTAGTAGCTGTGAGAATAAGGATTCTGATGATTGGAGGCCCATAATGACCGCAAAAAGAGATCTAGAAAGCAAAACGAGCATTGAAGCAAATCCAATGATCAAGTAGACCACAATCAACTTAAGTGTACTAACATCAGGCTTATCAACATTAGCTGCCATCCAAGAATTCTGTGTAATCTGACCAATAACGAAAGTAAGATGAGTAAGAATAGCCAAGGAAAAGTACAAGTATCCCCTGTTTTGATTCAGATACTGAATGTAAGGACTAAACCCTGCGTCCCCAACTTCTCTTTCTTCCTGCTTAATCAATTGGTCTCCCTTTGATGTTTTAAATTGCTTCTCTGCATAGTCCTTCCTGATCTCCCTGGAAGATGATCCTTTTTTCTCATGAGCAGCAACCCCTTTGAGCCTGTCAGAACCTGCTGTCTCTTTGTGTGCATTGACAAGCCCCTGAAATTGTTGACTTGAGACCAATAATTGATGATAAGGAGCAGCTCTAAGTATTTCCCCCTCTGACATCAACTGTTAACAAAATCAGCTCAAATCAATGACTATAAATCCAGCAAAACTGTGGCAGAAAATGAGAGAAAGCATTGGAGAATCTGATAAAACTAATTAACAGGACCATGATTCCTTTCAGTGAAATCTGAAATCAATACTGACCAGTACAGAATCAAATGCAGGTAGGAAATCAACTTGATGCGTCACAAGCAAGACTGCTTTCCTTGAAAGTGCTCCCATGACGTATTCCTGCCAAAATTTCCATTTTCTTTGTGATCAGAACAACCATTAAAACTCTCAAGTAGCAAAATCTTAAGAATCTCTAACTACATTGAATAAGGACGTTGCAGTTTCTGCATCTACAGCACTAAATGGATCATCCAACAGATATATATCAGCATCCTGATAGAGAGCACGAGCAAGCTGAACACGCTGCTTTTGACCACCGCTAAGATTGACTCCTCTTTCACCTATTTCAGTCAGATCTCCATGTGGAAGAAGCTCAAGGTCCTTCACTAATGAGCATCTCTCAAGTGAATCTTGATATCGTTGCCTGTCCATAGGAGACCCGAACAAAATATTCCCTTGTATGGTTCCAGTCTGAATCCAAGCTGTTTGAGAAACATAGGCAATCCTCCCTCTAACCTGAATCTGTAGATCACAGAAACATCAATATGGTAATTTGTCAGTAAAGAACAATAGAGGAATAACCAACCTCATATCTGGTACCTATCCATACTTCCAATGCAAAAGATGTTGGTAAAACCCTTACAGTTCCTTGAGTACTTGGAACTTCTCCAAGAATAGCTGCTAAAAGTGTTGATTTTCCTGAGCCAACTTCTCCACATATGGCCACCTTTTCACCAAGCCTGACCTCTAAGTTCAGACTCCTGAGTGTAGGCTTTGATGGATTCTCTTCCCATGAAAAGTCTGCTGATTTTATAACAATAGCATGGCTGACTTCCTGAGTGTTCTGTGTTTTCCGAACGTTATTAGTCTGCAACTCAGGAGACTCGAGGTACTTCACGACACGTGTGAAGGCTACCTTTGCTTGAATAACCGCTGCAATGACATCAGGAATAGTTCTGATTGGATCTTGTACCAGACGTAGAGTTGCAACAAAAGTGAATACATTATTAGCATGTAGAGGAAATTTCAGGAAATAGCAAGCCCCAAAAGTTGCGGTGGAGACCAAAACAGGAGAACACCAGAAGAGGAAGCTATTATATCCCTTATGTGACTGCACTGCAGATAACCATTTATGCTCTACCTTCCTTAACTTCTCTATTACTCTCATGAAATGGGTCTCCCAAGCATACAATTTCAACACCTTCATGTTAACCAGAGCCTCGGTACTAGCCTTCAACCTCTCGTCCTGAGCCACCATAAGTCTACTCTGAAATTTATGTTGTAACTTTGCAAGTGGAGTGTTGCACAGGACAGTGATTATTATAACCAACAAGGATGCAAAAGTTGCAAGTCCCACTGCATTGAAGAGAATTGCCAAAGACAAGCAGAGCTGGAGGCATGTTGTCCATGTCTGATGAAGCCAGTAGGGAAACTCTCCAATTCTATAGGCATCTACTGTGACATAGTTCATAATTTCCCCACCCGAGTGCATCAACCGACTTGCATTAGATAACCTCAATTGCTTCTTAAAAATTGCAGCCGTGAGCAAAGATTTCACTTTCAATCCAATAAGCCTGGACCTGAAATACCACTGCCTTTGTGCCAAGGACTCCAAACTCTTGGAAAGGAATAGGGTTAAGGCCAAGATATAGCCTTCATACTTGAAACCCAATTTTCCTTCTGCAGCCAAAATGAAGGCATTTAAGAACAGAGGACCTGCTGATAAAGTAACTATCTTTAGCAAAGCAAAGAACCCAGAAACAAGAATATCCCTCATGTGGCATAGTACAATTGTTTTCAGGAGTGATGGCTGAGATGATGATTCAGCTTGTTTTTGCTTATTGAGCTGCTCCAAGAACTGCAAGTAACAAGTTTCTGCTTGATCTTCCAAGCTCAACTTGGGTATATCTTGATCATCAAGAGCTTGTTGGCTGCCCTTTTTCATCAGGGGATTCAACCACCAAAATGAAATTTTACTTAGGAATCCTGCTCTAGCAAATGGTGTAAATTGACAAGTAGAATCGATCTCCGTAACATCATTGGATTCGACATTCAAAGGGGTATAAAGACTGCTTCCGTTTTCATCAATCAATTCACGCTTATGCTCTTTAAATGCGCACAGCAGCAGTAACATTGATCCTGGAAATGATACAACATCTAAAGCCATCTTAACTGATATCCCTCCATGTAAAACAGCAGCAAATAGGCTTAGAACACAGACGAATCCAGCAAACAAGAACGCAAGTGCAGCCAGAAACTGCAGTTGCATCCTCGGAAGACATTTCGCTCGAATGCTTATAGTAAATGCCACCATCAACCAAGTGAACCCCTGAAACAACACTATTAGCCACATTCTCAAAGGCAAGGCAGTCTGGTATTTCCTCAACTTCTCTTCTAATCTCCATATCCCCAAGCACAAATATACAAATCCAAGACAGCCATTAAAAACAGCAGAAACTATCTGCAATTTTGAAAAGCCTTCAAATCGAATTGACATTTTCTCTCTTGAAGCTGATGATGATTTTCTTATCAAACTTACTAAGAGCATGACTAGAAGCAAAACATCAAAGCAGATGATTAATTCCTGATTAATACAAGAAGTTGGTCTTCTTAAAAGGACAAGATGGAACCTTGAGAGCTTCCTGCTGATATCTGGACTGCTGCCAGATTCCCCACAAAACATATCCCACAAATCCCCCATGATCTTCTTGTTTATGCTTGCTCTTCAAAATCCTGCTTGCTAGATAAACAAAAAACTTCATTCAAAATAACTCATACACTAAATGAAATCTTTATTGTGCTCATCAGAAAGCAGGAAGAGAAGTTCATAAGTAGGCAGATACTGACAAAGAATATACAATTTCTGACTGCTATGATCAGCACTTACATGCATTCATGTCAAATAAGCCATTATCATATCACCCATGTTTGATGGAGGAGGAGGAGTGTACTCATCATTAAAAGTGTGCATTTGAACTAAATGATTTCCAGGCATCATGTAGCAGAAGAGGACTACAACAAATGCGTTCACTTTGGAAGAGAAAATATGAAGATATAAAGAATAGCATTCACATGGAGGTTATCAAGAACCTATAGAAGAGCACATGTCACTTGAGCTCCTAGGATAATAAGTTCAATCATAAACGCGTCCATTGATTACGAAACTTTTAAAAGAAATCCCAAGTCCACTTAGTAAAGTTACAGTAAGCTGAACATGGAAAATTAAATTTATATTTCAGATCACATGTAAAACACACACACACACATGTTATATATATATATATATATATACATACAACGATACAGAGTTTTCTGAATATGTATCCGAGAAGAAGAAACACTTTTAAGAAGTGGGGAACGACACAAAGAGGCTTCTGCTACCTGAAAGATCCAAACGAAGCTCCAAATATGTGCTCCAACCAAACCTATCGTTATGTATAGAATCCAACATGTACCCTTTTGCAAGTTGAGAATGAAATAGCAAAACTTGATCAGTGGTGTCTCATTCCAGTTACTATATGTGTCTCAGCGTCAACTCCATCATTACACAGTAAGAAAGGTGGTGGTGTCTGGGCAGGAAATAAAGACACTTTAACAGTCTCGGCTAACCTGACACTCGTTTGTTTCATTGAACGAATTACGTTTATTATAAAAATAAATAAAGACGCTTTAAGAAAAGGAACAGGGAGGACAGTGACAGACGCTGAGAGGTCTGGGAAAGGGAAGTGATATGTGAAACAAGTGGCTTTTGTCTTTGGTGAGTATGTCAGTGTTACGTACATAGTTTAAGCTCGTTCCTACTACATAGTTACGTTTACGTACATGGTTTTGTCTTTAGATTATTGGCAAATAAAGTTAATAAACGCGACGTATATCAATTTTAGATTGGCTCGTTAACTATGTAGACCAGTTTGATCTAGGAGTTACTAATTTTGAGATTCCACCTTATTAGAAGATATGTTAGAGTTACAATGTAATTTGTATTGTTTTTCTCTCCGTTTATATAAAATAATAATAATAAAGTTAATAAACCAAAAGCATGAGTTAAAATCAATTAATGTATCAATGCCAAGAGATCATAGTAAAACTAGAGAGTTGAGCATTGATGCTCACAAGAAGAATAAGGATTTGTGTTTCGGATAACTTATTTGAAATTTAAACTACAATCAATCTTTATT
>JANPWT010000007.1:53108-65880 GCA_024678245.1 Erythroxylum densum
GTATTTTGATAATGGGTGTTCATGTCATATGACAGGGGAAAAGACCTACTTAACTGATTATCAAATCTGTATGGATGGTCATGTAACTTTTGGAGATGGAAAGAAAGCTTCCGTAATTGGTAAAGGAACATTGTGCGTGGATGGCTTGCCTCCTCTCAAGAATGTGCTTCATGTCGATGGGTTGAAAGCAAATCTGGTAAGTATAAGCCAACTTTGTGATGATGGGTTGTTGGTTAAATTCACAAGTGATGAATGCAGGGTACTTATTGAACAAGGTGAATGCATTGTGAGTGGCAAGCAATCAGCTGACAATTGTTACATGTTGCAAGTCATAAGTACATGCAAATCGGCTGCTTATGAAAATAACATTGAGCTGTGGCATCAAAGGCTTGAGCATGTGAACTTTGATCTCATAAGTAAATTGGCAAAAATGGAGGCTGTGAGAGGTTTAGCTAAGATGAACAAAGAAGGGACATCAGTGTGCAGCGCATATCAGATGGGAAAACAACAGCGAGTACGACACAAAAAGGTCAGATACGTTACCTCATATCGAATACTTGAGTTGATTCACTTAGATCTTGTAGGTCCAACAAAACATGAGAGCATGTTTATTATTATTATTATATTTTGCGTAGTAGATTCTATTATATATGATTTATATCCTATTTGCGGGCATGTTTGATGGTCCAAAATTTTCGATACATTCTTGGATTCTTCGTATTTATTTTTTTATTTTCTTAGTTTTTTAATAAGCTTCAATTTATTTATAAGAATGATTCATATTTTTAAGTTTGGAAAATATAAAATCTCATACTCATTTTATGTTTTTACTATTACAGTTTTTGCTTCCTTAGTATTTGGGACCTTCGACTTGGCCTGTGACTTTCTAAGCCACCTAATATATAAAGTCCATTTTGTTATTTTATAACTAAATATGCACACTACATTTCAATTCATTTTATGTAAATACTTATATTTAATTTTGTCAATAATAGTTTCAACTTGTTTAATATCCAAACATATTCAAGTTTTTAGTTTTTACGTGGAGAAAGGCCTAGAAGGTGATCGTATGCCCTAGTCTACCTAAATACAAATCTAATTTAGCAACTCCAATCATTAGGTCACCACATGCTTAATCATATATAATTTGCTTGGCCTCGTCTATTTTAGGCTCATTTTGCAAATTAGGTTTTGATAGCTTATTCACTTAAGTTTAATTTGGTAATTTAGGACTAATACAATATTTTAGGCTAATTTATTATATATAAATTATAGGCTCATAGGTTGAACATAACAATTTCAAAGATTTGTAAGGTATATAGACTTAATAAAAAAATTAAAGGAGAAAAGTACATATAAAAAATGCTATAAACTAAAAGGAACGTAAGGAAGAAATGAAATACAAAATTAAGCAAAGAGCTAGTATTAGACATAGTATTTGGTATATAAATTAAGAGATGACAAAAAAGCCTTTTGAATTTCAAATTTTACACTAAAATATAGGTTAGATCATAATGTTTCATAGTATTAAAAAATAACTTTAATGCTTGAATTTATCTTATTAGATATAATAAAATTCCCTTGTTGTCCTTCTCTTCTTCTTCATCAATAGTAACCTACTCACTTTTAGCTTACTTTTCCTTAATATTAGTTAGGCTCAAGGTGGTTACCTATTTAGATTCTTGAAAATTAGGCATTATGTTGGTAGGTACTGATCTTTAGGGTCAGTCAGCTACTAACTTAGCTAATTAACCAATATGGTTTTTTATATTGCAGATTTATATCTTCGAATTTTAAATTGGAGCCTTAGTTATGGCTATAAAATTCATTATAATTCTTCTAAGTTTAGTTTCTCCTCATTTTATTTTTGTTGATAATATTAAGTGGAGGTTGCCTTTGAGTTCCTTGCCTACTCTACAAGAAGTTCAACTGATCTCACCATTTTGGGTTGTAGTTATTGCTATAGGGGTAAGTTTGAAATTGTTAGTAATTCCCCTAATAATCAATTTGTTCTATTGTCCTAAAATAGGATTTGCAATCTTACATTAATTACTACTATGCTCCTCCTTAAATCAATCACAATGTAATTCTTGTGTAACTGATAGTAATAATCTCAAGTTATTAATTTTCCTCATAAACAACTCCAATTGAGTTTCCAATGTAGTCAAAGCATCCTCATTGTGTATAATTATTGGGTTTATTGCCCTTCCCATACTCAATTACCATTGATAATTATTCTTTGCCATCTCCTCAATCAATTCTAAGTTGAATTCTAGATTTTTGCAACATAAGACACACCTAGTAGCTACATGAACCATCTACTTTGTAGATAAATTCAGAACATTATAGAATGTCTAAAATTAAATTTTTATCTAAACAAGGCTTGGAAATTTGACTAACCAAAAGTCAACAATCATGACCTAAGTTGACCAAGTTTCAAGTCAAGCTTCGACTTTTTAAAAATTTTGGACTTTTAACTAAGCTTAATATCAAGCTTCATAACTCAAACTCCAAACTTGTCACATACACAAAATAACATTGTGTAAACAAAACATAGGTTTTTTATGCTTTATTTATTGTTTGGTTTGTTATCCATCTAAGCTGCCCTACTACCAGCCTCCATTTCAACCCTCAACTTCTCTCTCAGCCTCTTAGTCTATCTATTTGAATTTTCTTTTTGTGACTTACCTCCTCAAGTATCTTGATTTTTAACATTCAGTTTGTTTTACCTTTTATCTTTTATGGGATGATTCTATGACTGATTCTAGATACATTTTTTGTATTGTTGATACTTTTCTTTATAGTTCTTCTTCATTCTGGGTTAATCATCTTTATGATAAAGTAGACTATTTTTAGGAAATATTGAGTTTTAGGTTCAAATATGCTAAGTTCTTTTAGGGTTTTATCATGATGTCTTAATGGGACATCAATGGTGGTTTTTGATATTTTGAGAAGGAAATTTTGGATTAACAATTCACTCAACTCATAAATTCCTTTTCTTTTCTTATCTTTTGGCTTGAGAATTTGCTTAATAGGTTAATCTTTTACATTTTTAGAGAACCTCATAATATGGTTGCCAAGTAAGTGGATTCTTGTGTCTGGTAATTTAAGGGTAGTAGCTCTAGGTACAAGTTGAAAACAACCTTAAAGATGACATGGACTTAGTTTTTTTTGGGCATAACCTAGTCTGATCGAGCTTTAGGTCGTTTAGAACCTAATCAATTTCATATTGTTCAAGCCTATCCTGATTTGATTGGACATTAAACTGCTTAAGGATTAATCAAACGCAAGCTTTGGCCAAGCAACTTGAGCTTAATTGGGCTTTAAATTGGGTTCAAACCTAGAAAATTGTTTTCATAGGTTCAAGTTGAGCTTCACTAGTTACCATCCCTAATCTGGATAACTCCTTAACATATCCATATATCTATTCTAGTTTCACAAAGTGTTTTATTGTCACACTGTCAATAGGAAGAAATATCATTTATAAGCTTGTATAGTCCAATGTGGGTTTATATGCTCACTTTATATCAATAAGTTGGTCAAACTTGTAATCAACACAACACCAAACATAAAACCAAAGGATTAAAAATTAAGAAAGAAAAGAATATATAAGCAAAAAAAAATGACTAGAGTAACAGTCATTGAGTTTTCTAAACATAAACTACTTCTTCAAAAATAATGCTAAAAACTTGATATGTGTTTTCTCTACTTAAGCTTTCCTTATTACTAATTTATTACCTATAACTAAAGAAACTTTACTTATCATTAGTAAGTAATACAATGGTAAGTAGGGATCCATCCCTCAAAGAAGCAATTCGAGTTTAGAAAAATCTAAAACTAGTAGCTAGTCAATTAAATAAAAGAAACAAGTTTTTGAGGATTAAAAATTAAATTTAAAACTAGGAAAAGTAAACAACCACTAGAGATAGAATGAATTAATATATTTAGAATGAATTTGTCATTTGGATTGATAGAATTTCTTAGACATTTAAACTAAACTCTCTTTAAACTGTTTGATTTGTAGTATAGTGAAACAAGGGTATCATCCCACAAAGATAAAAAACACAAGGAAGATAAGGGGTCAAATTTGAAGGAAGTAAAGTGTAAGTCAAGAAGTTTCTAACTCAAACGATATAACCAAGCTCTAAGAGCTTGTTTGAGACCATACAGGGCTTTTTCAAGATGACAGACATACTGAGAATAGTGAGGATCTTGAAAACCAGGAGGTTAGGGCATGAAGACTTATTCATGAAGATGACCATGAAGAAATGCATTATTAACATCGAGTTGGCGGACTAACCAATTTTTAGAAAAAGCAATGATGAGGATGAAACAAATAGTAAAGGGTTTAGCAACAAAACTAAAGGTGCCAATATAGTCAATACTAAAAGCTTGGTAAAAACTTGTGGCAACCAAACAAGCTTTATAGCATTAAATAATGCTATCAGGATTACGTTTAATGCGAGACACCCATTTACAACTGACAATGTTAGCATTTGATAGAGAAGGAATAAGAATTCAAGTGTCATTGCGACGGAGAGTTCACTCATCAAGCATAACCTAACTCCAGTGAGGAAATTTATTTGCTTAGGTAAAGGGCATAGGGTTAGGAGAAGATTTAGTAAGCATGGAGTAGGTGACGTAGTTAGAAAATAATCATGAGGGGAATTATTATTAAAGATAGGAGTGGATAAAAGGTTGATAAGGTTGACACCAGTGGAGAAAGCTTCAAACCAAAAAACTTTAGGAAAATTGGCATAAAATAGAAGGATGAGACCTATTTCACTAGCATTACAAAATTTGTCGAGGAGTGTAAGAAAACAAAATGCAATAAGTGATGCCTTTAGATGAAGGATTATTTTTCAGTTGTGATGTTAAAAGTTTAAAAAATATGCAGAGCAACCACATTCTTCCAAACTCTGATGATTTTATCATCATGATTTCGGAGCTCACTCCCATTATTTAGCTACCTTCTTTTCATTCTTAAAATCCTTATTACACTCATCCAATTTCAGTAATACACGAACACAACCCACAAACAAATACTTTGCATTACCAAATTCACATAATTAACAACCAGTCATAACTTCGATTTCGACTATAGCAAAATCTATATATTACTAGAATTCTCAAAAAATAAAAAACCTATTACTAGAATACAACAAACCCCAGCATTTTCACCACCCTAAACATTACCATCTAGTCTGTTTGTCATATTAACTACACACCTTCACAGAAACATCCACAACCTTTTTGTCCTAAACTCCCTGCATCAATACAAGAACCTCGCCCTCATTCCATCACCACTTACACCAATACCAGCTATGGCAGAACCAATTTTACCCTTCAACCAATTAACCAATTTCCTTACCACACCCCTACACACGACAAATTACCCAATTTCACAAAGTTGTTCTCTTCGCTCTAATAACATGGTAAAATAAACAGAGTTTGAAAGAAGGTAGTTGTTTTTCATTGCGCTTCATGAAAGGCCTGTGAGCCTTTATATGCAAGTTAAAACAGAATTAAAAAGAGATTTACAGATTATTCTACAGCTAATAATTTGATCTAAGCTTATCTACATTAAATAGTAATCTTATCTCCAAAGATTGAACGTACACGTAAATCAAACATTATCACTAGACAATATTCTGAATTAACATTGGGCAACAATCAACATTTAAGAAGAACTTTAAGTTGGTATTATAAAGAAGAGTAAATAAAAGAAAATTACAACTACTAGATTTAAAGAGGGACCATTATTTATGGTTGTACAATCACTCTGATATGCAATGAAGTCATTCATAATCATACATACTTATTCGCACCGCAATAGCTAGAGAAGACGTTGCAATCATAGAGGTCATAAGGATATGTTGTTAATTATACATTCAGAGCTTGCTGGTGATGTTGATATTACGCACTTTGGATGGCTTTGGAGTGGTGGTGTCCTTTGGTAGGAGAATGGAGAGAACGCCATTTTCGACTTGAGCCTTAATCTGATCAACCTTCACGTTTTCTGGCAATTCAATTTGGCGAGAGAAGTGTTTGCTTCCTGGAACTCCCCTCTCAAGCACATGATAGAAGATTTCTTTTCCAGCGGATGGGGACTCCTGATCTTTGCCAAGTTGTCCCTTTATATGCAATAAATTGCCATCTTCCACTTGAACCTTTATGTCCTCTTTGCTAAATCCTTTCCCATACAAGGAAACGGTGTAAGAAGATTTTTTATATAAAAAAAATAAAAAGGAAAGAGATGAAATAACAAGTGAATGGAACCTGGGACGTTGAGTTTGATGATATGGGAGGAGGGAGTTTCAAACCAGTCGAGAAGAGGAGTTGCTGTTGACGACGACGATTCACTAAAAGTGAGAGGCCTTCCGAAAAGCCGATTAATTGGACGCCCAAACCCAAAGATGTTATCTTCCATTGCGATTGTTTAGAATGAAGAAGTCTGGAGAATATTTATAGGTCTGTATGTATGAGAATGAGACACTCCAGAAGCTTCTGGTTTTTCTCGAGTAGTTAGTACTTAGTACACCTCTATCAATGAATGTTCCCGATTGGATATGGACGCGCTTCATTAATTATTTATAAAGTTTTTTTTTTTTTTGGGGAATAAATTTTGTTATTTATAAATAATTAGTATGAAATATATGCTCATTGTAGATTTAAGACCTATTTTTAAAAAAAAAATAGTGAAGTGGAAATTTTGTTTTTCTTCCCTTAATAAATGCCACATTGTTATTTGGATGTTTTGGAAGCCCAAACTAAAACTAATATAGAGACAAGGAAAAACGTAGCTTTTAAATCCACAAGTTTAATAAAATGTTAAAGTTTAACAAAAAATTAAAATAACTCTAGTAAGACCCTGTCAAGTTGGTAACCTTGAACTGGAAGTCTTCTCCATCAAGGATGTCAATAACGATCCGCTTAGCCCTTCAATATCCTCTCCCCAACCAACTTCTGAATCCACCACATATTTAAATATGTTTAATAAAATATAATAATTACTGGTCGACCAAACACAAAATCTGGATTCCGCATGAAGAATTCTGTTTTTACAGAACAGAATAAAACAGTAACAATCCCTTGACGCAGGGACAGGGATAAGAAACTTGCCTTGTGACCAGTCAGAGGGGAAGTGTAACCATCTAATAACACAGGTAGAGGTAGCCACTACTTAATCTGAAAAAGTTAACGACTTTAAATTCCATTATGCAAAGATATTAATCTTTAATAAAACAATGATTCATTTTACCTCTCGGTTATTTATTTAGTTTGTCACACACGTATACAGCAATCAGAATTCTCCAATCTCATTTTCCAATCTAATTTGCCAAGCATCTAGAAATAGAGAAATGTCTAGTGCCCATCAAATATTTTCAGACCATGCCACATACCATGATCATAAAATGGTTTAGGTGTCCCAACACTAACTGAAGCAGTCCTTTGGAAAACACTGCTTCACTTTCTCTTCAACTGGCTGTCTCACTAACAAGCATAAGGCTCAGACACCCAATTGCAAACCTCTGCATATCCAAGTAACATGCTTTTCCTGCATTTTGTGCTCATATCAGAAGCTAATAGCCTCCCACTACTGCTTGAAATAGAACACGGCTACATCATGAATTGAACCTCATGTTCTTCCAAAAAGTAGGAAGTGAAGGACATAAAGATGAGTGTGGAAATTACTATAGCCAATGATTAAAAAAATGACAGAAATCATTGGGGAACATCTATGAAAAAGAGTTATGGCTCAAGTTTGCTAAAGTAATATGCTTTTGAACACTCCTATAGGGCAAATTTCAAATTCGGCAGTAAGATGAGATCTGTTGGTGTAGAACACGATTTTGACAAGCTTCAAGAATATGCCAGTTACTAATAGTTACTCTAAATATATGCTCCTTACGCTTAGGTTAACAAGTCTTTGCTTCCCATATAAAATCTGTAACAACTTGTCTTAATAATTACACAAAACAATTGCACAATCATTGTTGAAGAAGCCATATGAGATAAAGATGCACCGCTGCTAAAACCTTGCAAGTATATTTCACACTAACTTCACCTAATAAACAATCAAAAGAAAGTAGAGAGTAAATGCTTAGTGCAAAATAAGGTCATATAATGCAGCTATATCTTCTTAAAATGCGAAGTCAACCAGACAACCATGCTTTCCGCCCAAACTTTTTTCAGAATACGATTTCAATCTTGTGGGTTACAAGAAAAAATAGCCCACTGACTTAATCATCCAGAAGCAGAATGTTTCCACCTTGCTGCAGTCATGCCTATGGAGATGTTCTCAATCAAATTGGATACAGAATAAACCTAAACCAAAAGGGTACCATGTGACAAGGTTATCCAAAACCACTAAAGTGCAAGGCAATCTGAAGGATCATGCAAATCTGTTTTCTTTGGAAGTATAACATGACTCTGCTTCAAAAATTACATAATCTAGTCTGCTAATATATGTGTTTATTCTTTACAAGCTAAAATATAATATCAGATCTTCGTGAACTTATATTTGAATTATCTAGTTGTTAAAAAATTTCCACTCTTTTAAGTGATAAAAGAAGTGCTCCTCTAATAAAACACAACAGCAGACAGGAGGATTACAGTTTCAGATGAATTCAGACGGCGAATTTGCGTCTGGCTTCCCACTATCACCCAATCCTCCAGGATGCTGCAAATGCTGAAGAACTTGTGGAGGCAAACCCCCTAGCCCACCACTCAATCCATCACTAGCTGAGCCAAAGAACTGACAAGTAAGTCTAGCCATAACACCAAGAATATGCATCTGATTCAGGCATGCATCTGCATGCATTTGCATCATAGCCTTCTCATGTTCAATCTGCAACCCCACCATCCGCTCCCTCCATTCCATCTCCTCATCCTCTCTCTTCTCCTCCATTATCCTCCTCTTTCTCCTCTCTTCATCCAATTCCCTCTCTACCCTCTCCCTAATCTCAAATTCTCTTCTAACCAACATCAACTCTCTTTCTTCCACTTCCATTTCCCACTCCTCCATCCTCTCTTCCATTTCAGTCTGCTGAGTTTCCCGCCTAAACTGCAAATGTTTCCTCTTTTCTTCATTCCCCAAAAGGCACTTCTCTCGGCTAAACTCTCTCTCTCTTCTTTTCTCCTCCCTCCTGACCATTACATCCCTCAAATCCATGACTTGGGCCCCTAGCAACCCCAACCTCCTCTTTCTTCCATAACCTTTCTTCATTTTCACCTTTTGAGCAATACCCATTTCTCCATTTCTCTTCCTAGCCTCAAAAGTGCTCTCTTCTTCATCCACACCACCATTGACGGCAGTAAAGTCGTCAGGATTATCCCCTTCTTCTGCATCCTCATCCTCATCCTCGTCCTCATCCTCGTCCTCCAAATCCTCGCTATCACCTCCAAACTTTAAATCATCACAATCTTTAAACAGATCACTACCACAAGAATCATTAAACTTCTTGCTTTTCACATCAAGCTCGACATCACCAAAAACCTCTTTATACTTCAAGAAATTTTCCCAGTGGTTCTCACCGTCTTTCCAATTGAACTCATTAGTAGAGGAGATTCTGATCTTTTGCTTAACACCAAGGTATTGATGCCTCATATTCTGGACTTTGATAGATACATCCCGCCAAGACCACTTGAAAGGGAAGGTAATAGGATCCTGAAGATGGTGGAGGGAATTAAGATGGTCAGCAACAGGGCGAAACTTTTTCTCACGAGTTTTGAGCTTTGAAAGAGTGCCCGACATCAGAAGCTCCGAGTACTTAGTTAAAAGGGTTTGTTCTTCCAACTCTGACCACTTTTTCCTCTTCATCTTGCTTCCTTGCTTGCTGGTTGAAAGAAACAAAACAAAACAGAAGTATAGCGATAGAATGATTGAAAAGCCGAAACCCACTAAAGTGCAATCAACTTAGCGGGTTCAGAGTATTTACCTTGTACAGCACAAAGAAGATCGACTTAAATTTATAGAAATTAGGAGAGAGATTGAATTGCTAGAAGAATTGATCGGAGAAGATGATGAGAAGGTTGTCGCTCAGTCTTTAGGGATTTTGTAATGCGAGGGATTACATTTGTCTCTTTTGCATTTTCTTAGAAAAATAAAAAGTATAATATAAAACAGTAGATGTGACCTTGCCACAACTTGAATCTGATGTCCCTGGTCAGAAGGCTCGGGTAATACCAGATATAGTGTTTAGGAATAGATCAGGTCAGGGAAAACAAAGCAAGATCGGAGTGTAAATCTCAAGAATGTTGGTGGAGATATATAAACCCTTTTTCTATGCAGACACAAAATCTTAAGAATTGCCTCCTAGGAATTTTACAACGAGGCAACCATTAGTTGGAGGGCTTGGGGAATACCAAATCTAGTGCTTAAGATCAGATCATCTACCAGAGATCAAGGAAAACAAAGCAAGATACAACTCCTTTCTCTCTACGTCTCAAAGCTCATCTCTTAAAGAACCGAACTTAGTCGGAAGCTATAATATGAAAAACACACTAACTTCTATTGATCATCTTTTTTAAGCGTCTGAATGCAACGAAAGAGAAGCCTTGGTTTTATAAACTAAGCAAGGGAATAAAGGCAACCAAATTTAAGGAAAAGATTTTTTTAGATACAATCATTCATATAATTTTTTTTTTTTGAAGGTGAATCATTCATATAATTTTTAAAAAGTAAATAGTAAAAATGGAAAATACACAGGTCCCAAATATTCATAAAGGATACGAAAGAATCTGTAAAGAGGCCATTTACAGATTGACTCTGGATATAACAAAGTACCTTGTCAACAGCTTTGAGTATTTTAAGAATACTTCTGGGTCTTAGGCTTGGATTTTCAATCCAAGGTTTAGAATCATTATGATCATTATAGTGATAGGAAATTTGTCGAGTAGGCCGCAAAGTAGAGATCTCCTTTTTGTTGTTCTTTTTTTTTCTTCATTGTCGATTATACAGCTCATCATCATTATCACTATCTAAATCAGGATTCAGACACACTTTACAGTTCGGCTCATGACATTAGCGTGTCATAATGCTACTCAAAATAAATTAGACCTACTATTGTAGTAGTTATGAGTCTAGGTCGATTCTGCAGAGAGTGTTCAGTTAGATTTTGTTATGAAAATAGCTTGTTTTTAGGTTATGGGGGTTTTGTTTAGTTTTGAAATAATAAATAAAATGAAACTAAACTAACAAAAACATATTAAAGAAAACATTTGAAAATGATGAAAGTGGTGAATTCGTAGGAGTCTAGTTATTTGGTTTAATCCCAGCCTACACCCAGTTGAACATACTTTATTGATTTATTGTTCTCAAACTTCTCCTAGCAGCTATTGGTCGTAGATTAACAACAAGCTCTGTTCATCCTGGTTTCCCCTTAGGTTGTATTTAATTAAGAGACGCCCTTTAATTAAACCTAGCCACCGAACAGCCTAGGATATGATCTTTAGATTTAATTGGACAGTCGCATTACGAATTAGGAAAATAGATTAATCTAAGCAACAACCACATACGCTCGAATCATTAAACCTAAGTTATATTATCCCTAATGATTACGAACTATTAGTCGCTACAAATGAATCTCAACATAACAATTACGGATTATATTGAAATTCTAGCAATGGATAAAAATAACCAAATAGAGCATTCAATCATTCTCACATAACACCCAAACATTAAACATAGGATAACACAATCAATCCTTAAGAGAAAGAACAACAAACAATGAGAGAAATGCTTAATCACTTTCAAACTGGCGTTGAAATGTTTAGCTCTCCATAGGTCTCTAAAGGATGAGAGGTTTGCCCCTCTTCATTCTCTAGAAATCTCTTTTTTGACTCTTCAAATTTTTCTTAAACGAAAACATAAGTTTCTGCCGTCCAAACTATGCTTTTATTAAAAAAAAATGTACGGTTCCAAGTGAGGTGGCACTGTCTCATAGCCATGAGACACCTTGCATGGGTGTGGCATGGGTTGTCACTTCCATGCAACTAGTGTCACACCCATAACATAGTGTGTCATAGGTGTGACATAACTCTCACCGCCATGACTTATTTGTTATGGCCGTGAGATGTATCATAAGGCTATGTCCACATGCTTTGTCAATTCTTTTAGCATTTTCTTGTCTTCTCTTTCTCTAATATTTCTTGTTCTTGCTCCATGAAGAGAAGTGATCGTGTATCTTCAAAAGAAGCCTCAAATGCAGTGCTTTCGATTCACTTTAGCTCTATTGCTTCCGAATTGTGCCTAAAATCAAATATGAACTAAAATAAATATCCTAAGCATTCTCATAATAATAATCACTAATTGTTATGGAATAAATTCATAATCAATTAAGCACACATCAATTTCTCTCACACTTAGCTTTTGTCCGTTCTCAGGCAAAACATCAAAATCAAGATCATAAATCCAAAAAAAATTACTTAATTCTTATATTTTCCAAGAATACATAACGATAAACAAAGATGAATGACTTTCAATAACCATAGCAAGAATTTTAACATACAAAGCTTTTACTCATAATCAATCAACATTCTTCACCTTCAGAAACTGAGCATTCTAATGGTAGACTTGGGCAAAATGCGTTTAAATAAGATAGATTCACGGGTGAACTCAAATACCATCTATGATCATGACATTCCACAATTTTGCAAATCATTTCATTTCTTCACCACTAAGAGTCACATGCATATGTAAGTGCAAGTCGACTTGTACATGGGGTAAGTCGACTTACACGCATTCAGCACCGATAAGTCGACTTGTACA
>JANPWT010000007.1:73666-85030 GCA_024678245.1 Erythroxylum densum
ATCTTCTTCCCTACTCTTTTCATTTAAATTTGTTTAAATTGTTTTTGTGTGAATTAACTTCTGATTTTATTGTAGAATTTTACAAAAAGCTTAAAGATCTATTCAACCCCCCCTTCTAGATCGCTAACATACTTTGGTCGGCATCAAATCAACATCATCTTTTCCTAAAGCTATCATCATTTAAGTTAGTATAATGTTTATTACCGACCCATTATCTACCAAGAATCTTAAAGTTGGTTTTCTATTGAGATGGGCCTTAATATATAAAGGCCTTATATGATGTGTATGGTTTTTCTAAAACCACCTTTTTAGGAATTCTTGGTCCACTTGCTAGCACTAACCCTTGCATTCACATTTCTTAGGAGAAGATTCTGCCATCTTTGCACTGGATTTACCAAATGATGTTGGAAGCTTTATTGGTGATGCAATATATAGAACCTAAATAGAAATGTCCCCAATCATAATGAACTCATTGGAATCTTCTTTATAGCTCTCAAAACTAGCTAACTTCATATGAAATCTAGGATTCACTTAAGTGTTACCTCACTTTTGACTGATGGTTTCTACCTTTCCCCTTTTGCTGTTAGGATCTGTAGTGCTTTCTTCAGAGATAATATGTTTCTCATGAATTGATTTTTTTGAAGTTGACTTCTCCATTAATGTTGGTTTGTTTTTCTTAATAATCTTGGCAACGGATCTTTGTCGTCGAAGCCATCTTTTTTTAGCTTGATTTAAGGTTATTGGATTATAAGATATCTTACTAGCTACCAATATCAAGAATCAAGATGCATGGTGGCATCCGAAGTAGTACCACAAATCTAAGTTACCTGTGTTGAAAATTAGGAATTTAAGGTTCATTTCTCTATTTGTAAACTTGTGTGAATTATGTTCTATGATTTCTCTATGAGATCTCTACCTTCTTTTGGATTCTTGGAATTCGTTAGTCCTAATTCCTAAAGTAATTATTATATTTAAGAACAAAAACCCCCAATTACTACTGTTGATGTTGTTGCCAAACAAATTTCTATAATTCTTTACTCATTTTTTACTTCTAATAATAGGCATAAATCAAATTTAATGGAGAATAATAGTTGCCAATTGTGGGAAGGGGTCTTCGTTTATTAACATAAATGAAGAACTACATAATTGGTAGAGAGGTTTATTAGTGCACAACCTTACTCCTAATTGGTGGAGGGGCTATTTTTGATAAACTTATATAATATATATTAAAATAATAAAGTAATAATAATTATAAATAAATAAAACTACAATAGACATAAAATAATAAATACAAATAAATAAATAAAAAACAAAAAAGATAATAAAATAAATAATACAATAAATATAGAATAAGGTAAATGATAATTAAAAAAGTAAATAAATACATGAACAAGAAAGAAGACAAGTAAATAAATAAATCAAATAAGTCATTATAAAAAAATATTTAGGCAAGATAGAATAATTTGTAATGCAAACAAAGTTCGAAGATAACAAAATGCACTTGAAAAAGGTTTATTGATCTTGTTAAAGATTGTTTTTGATGTATTGTGTTGGTGTAGAGACTATATTATTAAGTTTACTTCTCTACCTTGTTATGGTGTTGATGAATTTATAGTTCTCTCTTACTAACCACTCAGTTCCTATATTTTAGCTAACTACTTGTCATTTTCTAATTGATTCTAGTCTCATGTTCTAGAATTATGCCTTACATAACTGTTTTAACTTAGCCATGTTTTTGTTAACTACCTTTTATCATTCTCTCAACTTCCATTTTTCACTCTAATATCTAATTTTCTATCAATTTCTAAATTTCAGCTAACTCTCTGCACTGTTTTTCTTTAAAACACATTTCAGTTCTCCGTCAATCCTCATACGTATAAACAAATTTCTCCGGGCAAACATATTTCAAGACTTCTAAATTTGGGCCCCTTTCACTTTTAAGCTAAATGGCTTATTTTGTTTTAAGCTATCAACACATAACATATAATAAAATATCAAATGAAGTATTCATATATAACTTAAACTCACAACCTGTGCTTTTGCATAGGGATTTCGAATTTCGGTAGTTATGGTAGCAAACCAATGTTTGATTCATTTATCAGATTATAATTTGGATGTTTGCATCTAATGTTTCTTGGGAATTAGTTTCCCACTTTAAATCTATTGCGAATTCTTTTGTTCTTATGTTAATATTCTTTTCTAACAACCTTGTGTATTTGCGTTCCATATTACAAAAATAGATTAATTGATTGAACTAACTTCCACACCATTTAATTTATTCAAGGTGATACTTGAATAACTTGGTAGACGGAATCAGGCCTTTAGGAAGGTCCTAAAATTAAAGGCACGAGTCCTGTATTTCCGGTTAGCAGTCTCCAAATTTGTTGAAAAGACAAACCGTGAAATCATTATCATTTTGATATCTTTACAGAAAGAATATTCCAAATCAGATTATTTTTAACTTTTAATGGATGTGGAATCTTTGCCTTCTCTTTTCAGTACTTTTTTCTAGTGTACTTTAACCATTCTTTTTCAGGGTTGCTAAAAGAAAAAGATGAAATCTTCGAACAGCTGGAATAGGAAAAGGAACTTTGACATCATCAAGAAAAAAGAAATAACAATCACTTGAAAATGCTGAGGTTGGCTATTTACCTGCATGGGATAAGATAGGGAGTCAGAAAATCAAATCATACGGCCATCACATTCTCATTCACATTCTTGATAAGAAAGTTTTACCGTTTCCACCAAACACCTTTCTCATGAAAGTTAGAAAGATAATGAGTAGTGCAACTCCAGCCAATAGACCAATGATAATTGCAAATGTCTTCTCACCCTCATTAGTAGGTCTGCCTGCAATACCAAATTAACACCAAAAAAATAGTATAATCAGTACAATCCTGACGTCTTCCTGCTTTTCACATAAATTTGATCAAGTTACCGTCAGGAATAGGGCTGCGGATCTATATGCAAAATAAGTGGAATCAAATGTATGCATATGCCCTTGCCACTTTCTAAAACTTCGTTAACTAATTTCTGTACATATCAAAGAATCATAATGATACAGTCTACACACTTCTATTTCATTCAACTTTCCAAATATATACTTCTACAGGTGAAAAACAAAAGTCTGTAACGAAGCAAAAAGCAAGACCTGAGAAATTGAGCGACACTAAAAATATGGACACAGGGAATCACTAAAAATTTTTCCATCGCTTACCATTATGAGACTTGGAATACACTCGATCAGACCCCGGTGTAGAGTATCTAACATAACATTTAGCCAAGAACATATCCCCGTAATTGGCCATGCCCATGCCACAGTCGGTTTTGAGGCGTCCGATAGCCTCGGACACACAATCCTGACATTCACCCGTACTCAGATCTCCAACACATTGGGCAACACCTTGGACCTCTCCTGACCCTCCGACCCTATAAGGGCCACCGGCGTTAGCAAGGCCTGCCAAAACTCCATCTCTCATGTTCACGGTATCTGTATCATAGCCAACCGACGGACCACATTTTCTCAACACAACAGTCTTGTCTTCCTCACCTAAGAAGCTTGTGTTATCATACTTCGCATAGCACCCTTCAAGTTGCACTGCTGCACCGCATGTTTGAGGGCACAAGGAGCCCAGTTTACTCACTGCATGAGCAACACAAGTGGCACAATCGGGCATGGACAGGTCTCCGCGACACTGATAAATGCCATAGACAATGTCTTGAGGGCTTGAGCCCAGAATGGTGTAGTTGTTATACGAGGAGTAGGTGGCCGAGTTTACAAGAGAGGTGAGGAGAGAGTTAACGTTGTACTCGTATGGTGAGTTTTGTACATATTTTTGCCGAGTGCAACCTCCGAAGACAAAGGAGTCATCAGGTGAAGAAAGTGAAGGAATGGGAACTAGATGAGTGAGAGACAAGAGAAATGTGAAGATTAGTGGTGAAATAGAAATTGTTCTTGCCATATGTTCAGCCAAAGTTCTAGCTCCGACGTAGAGATAAGAATACTAATTGGATCGAATCGAATGTAGGCAAATTAAGGCGGTAAAGCTTAATATAAGACGTGCCTTCTCCGGAATGATCACTCTTTTATAAGTCTGTGACGGGAACATATTTTCAATTCAGTCTTTAATTTTCCTATTTACTCTATAATATTAAATCTTCTACTATTGTTCTTAACAGAAATCCTATTTATATATGTATAGAATTAATAAAATTCAAGTTAAATATACGTACATTAGCGATGTATATCTCCAGTTTGATTGTCAAATATTTTAATAAATTTTTTAACGTGAAATAATTAATAGTGATTAAAGAATTAGTATTAAAAAAATGTCGTTAAGGTAAAAGACAAAATATAATTGTTCTTTTAATCCTTGTATGTATATTAGGCAAGGGATCCACTAGATCAATAACCATATTGTGCTTTTTATCTTTTTGGTGTACGTTTTAACCTTTTCGGATGGAGGGGTTCTCATGTCCCCAATCTATGGGCATGAAAGGAATAGATAGGTTCAACTTCTGTGGAACGTATTGTCCGTTGACAAAATTTGGGGTTCTTTTTTAGGTGGTCCAAACTCGACTTATGGTGCCCATAGCTCGTACGGTCTTTTGTTTTGAAATAGCCCATACAAGTTGATTTTTCGTTTTTTCTTTATTTTCTATATGTCTTTTTATTAGCCCTGTAGTTTTACGGTAACTTTCTGGTTCAAATTAACTTCCGTTAGAAAATGAGATTAAACATGAAAACTATATATATATTGTTGCAGTTCTTTTTGTTTCATTTATTTATTTATAATAAAAATGATATTGTTTTGAGTACCAAAATTGTACATTGAAAAATGATGGATCCTGAAGGTCATACAGTAAAAGAAATCCTAAAGCATGGTGAGTATAGGTGCTAGCTAAGCTTGTTAAGCCAATTAAATGCGCGCAATCATTAAATGGTGGTTCCTTTAATTAGTTACCATAAA
This sequence comes from Erythroxylum densum, assembly GCA_024678245.1. Classification (NCBI taxonomy): domain Eukaryota; kingdom Viridiplantae; phylum Streptophyta; class Magnoliopsida; order Malpighiales; family Erythroxylaceae; genus Erythroxylum; species Erythroxylum densum. The sequence continues at coordinate 78,637 of JANPWT010000007.1, forward strand.
AAATAAAAATAAACATAAGATATGTATTTCTTATGTCAAGATTCCAAATCACAATACTATATTATTGTCAGGTTAATGATATTTAGAACAAACTGTCCTATGGAATGAATATACACACCTTTAAGACCATCCACCGTCATAGTATATAATATATACACGCGGAAAGAGATTGTTATCTGCTGATATGGAATCTAACGAGTTAAACTAAAATTATGTTATGCTTTTTATGATGCAGATGGGCCTTTTTCAAGTACAGACACACAAACAGCTGTGTCCATCGCACTACTTCCCTTTTCACATTCTTACTTTATAGGCACAACTTTCTTACAAGCAAAAGAAAGAAGCCATTTCCTGAGCTAAAAGGAAAGGCTATACATTCATAGTTACGTATATTCAAAAGCTCTCTATTAAGTCGTTCGGAAAACTTGAAAACGAAGAAATTGCGAGAAGTAAGAGACGCCCGAGTGGACCTTAAGCCCACTCTTTTCCATGCTTGGGTGAAGAACTAAGCTAAAACTTGTAAATTTGCTCAATCTGCACAGTTACAATCACGGTCACATGCCAAACCATATCAAAGCGGAAAGAGAAAATCTTCGTATTCGGGATTAACGTCTCAAATCGAAATGGGGTCATCCTTCCTGGACAACTAAAAACAAAAATTAATCCATAGGTGACCAGATGGCCTCAATCATTACAAAATTCCAAACAAAGAGCCGGTGGCATTAATGGTTTTTGACTCATTTACGTTTGTGCTAGGGTATCAATTGCAAGCAAGAAGTGTGCTTGGATGGTTAAATTAGTAAGAGGAACCCTACAAAGTATTATCTCAAGTACTCCCTCTGATTCATAATAAGTGTCATTTTAGAAAAATACACGCTTATTAAGAAAGCTAATGAAATTATAGATATACCCTTATTAATTAGCATGCGAAAGAAATTGCATATTAAATTGTCTTGAAATTGTGATATGTATAATTAAGATGAGAGAGAAATGAAATGTTAATTTTGGAAGAAAAATTATAAACATGTATACAAAGTCAAAAATGACACTTATTTTAAATAATTAAAATGTATTTAAAATAACACTTATTATGAAGCGGAGGGAGTAATTTTTTCAGTTATAACAAGCATACAGCTTTAAAACTCCTTTTACTCACACCAGTGAATAAAGATTCAATATGTGTTATATAATGCAAACATGCATTCTCTACCCTCCCAAGGCTCTTGGAAACATTTTAATATGTTTAACTATCTTCCAGCAACCTATATTTGATATATTTATACTCAAAATAGCCTATAAAATCATTAGAAACAAAAATTAGTTATTACATCGTCTAATAACGATAACATTGGTCAACCCATCTAGCATATTTATAGACCATTATATCTCACTGGTTGACCATTGTATCGACCAACCAATGTGATATATTAACTCATAGTACACAATTTTTCATTTCTCTTGACACAATGGTTGATCACACTTAGACATTGGTCAACCAATATATCTAAATGTAGTACATTGGTCAACCACAACTATAGATTGGTAGATCAGTATGTATGAAAATATATTTCTAAACTTACTTCAAAAGTTTCTTAAAGAAAATTTTAAAAATAAAGATGTATTCTTCATAGATTAAATTATTGATTATGAAAGGCATTATGCATTAAAACCTATATGCAAATGATCATGCAATGATTAAGCTCTTAATTCATTGAAATAAGCAAGATAAGGTTACAAGAAGGATTATAATGATTGTTTAAGTCTTAAGAGGCTATATTGGTCCTTTTTTAATTCTTCACGTGAATTGTATATATGCTCCACTTTGCCCATTTTTTTTCCTTTCAATTGAATCCTATTTTCACTTTACCCTTCTATTGAACTTAATCATTCACACATTTCTCGAGTCTATTATAATAAAGTTACTAATGTCACCGAAAGTAAATCTATTAGTAGTAATATATTTTGTTATCATCAAACCAATAAGTTAATACTTGTTTAACACTTGGTCTTTATCCTCCCATGAGTGAATGATATATGATTAATTGATTACGAAATTATTCCATAATACTTAGCGATTATTGACATAAAATTGCTTAAGAGACTTACTCTGGCTCATATGTGATTTTAGGCATAATTTGGAAGCAAAGAAGTTAGCATGAGTCGAAAGCTCTATATTTTGGCCATTTTTTTAATATTAATTTTCACTTATCTTTATAAAGCTAGAAGAAGAAAGTAGCGTGGTTTTGCATGCAACGTTGGACTTAAAACGTTGAAGTAACACTGTAACAAATGGTGAGCAGATAAACCAAAACACAAATGTCTAAGAGTAAAAAGCTGCAATAGGTGGATAGCCAACAACCCAAAAGGACATAAGCACAAGAAGAAAGTGGCTAAAGCAGGTGCATTGAGGAAGGAGCAGCAGAAACGGCAGCGTGTGCAACAACGTTTCATGCAAACGTTGTTCACATAAACGTAATTAACGCATACACGCCACAACATAAAACTCAAGCAACACATGGGCTAAAACATTATCGTAAGAGTATTAGGTTTTAAAGGGTTGGCTTTAATAGAAATGTAAGGGAGTAGAGTGGTCTTCGTTTTGGAGTGGGGGCATGAGAATAAATGAAAGATAACGTGAAGCTGAGAAACAGTAGCGTGGATTAGGGGAGAATAGTCAGCTAAAGCATTTTTTGGAGAGACCCATGGAGTGATAGCTTCCCAACGCCAGTTTAGAGGCGGCATCGACGTCGACCGGGGTCAAGTGTACTTCACTATTTTTGTTGTTTCTTTCTTTCTTTAGAAATTAATTTTGTTATCCTATGCATATTGATTTGGGTTTTGTGTATGAATGATGGTTTTATCATTATAGTTCGATTATTTGTGTATGAACCCATTGGGTATTATGAAAAGATGTAGCGATTAATGATTCGTAATCATAAGGGATAACATAACCTTGGTTAATCACTATCTAAGGGAAAACTTGCGTTAATTATTAACTCACGATTAATAGTTGCTAGGAGATGTTTGAGAACAACAAATCAATGAAATATATTTAATTAAGGTTTAGGTCAAGATTGAACCAAAGAACTGGGTCCCTACCAAAATTTTCACTTTTATCATTTTTCATATGTTTTTTTAATTTGTTTTTATTAGTCTAGTTTCATTTTATTTTCTTGTTTTTAAAACCAAAATTTCCCTAAACCTAAACACCAGTTACTTTCGTGTTAAAAACTTTACACACACTCTATGCAAGATTGACCTAGACTCACCACAACTACAGGAGTAGTCTAGTAATTTTATTTTGACTAGCGTTACGACGGGCGGTCAATTTTGGCGTCGTTGTCAAGGAGTGCAATGTTTTAGTGTTTGTTTGTGATTTTAATCGGTGTTTTATATATATTTGTCTGTAATTGGTTTCTTTTCAATTATTTCGTGATCATTTCATTTTTCTATTTCGTGTTTTTGAAAAAAAAATAGATGGAAGTAATTTTTTGTAACTTTTATTCTCAATCCTATAACCTAGGATGGATTAATCAACCTAACTTTGGTTATGGATGGGATATCCATCATAATTACTTCTATGATAATTTGCAGTACACACAAAAATTTCCATGTAGACCAGAAGCTTCTTGTCAAAACTTAGGTACATCTCTGGAAGAATTGATGAATGTTATGATTGCTAACAATCTTCAATTTCAATAGGGTATGCAGCAGCTTCAAGAGAGTATGCAACAACTTTAACAAAATACCCAACAGTTCTAGTAGGAAATGAGGCATATAACGGCTAGAAACTAGAACTTCTTAAGCCAAATGGGTGAAACGACAGCGAGGATCGAACGCCTAGAATCACAAATGGAAGAGGAGCAATCATATGAATCTGAGGCATACCCTATAGACGTAAGTGCAGAAATCTTACAAAGTGATGAGGAGCTTGAGAATTTTGAGAGCATCACTCAAGGAGTTGAGAAGCAAAGGAGAAGCTCAAAGCAAAAAAAGACATATCTTTTTTTGGTAATTCAAAAAATTTATAAATAAATAATAAAAAGTATGTACATCGAGAGATTTCCAAAGATGGCAATCTCTTACCCATCTGAAAGGGAACTTACAAAAAAGCATGAGGAACCTTAAAACTATTCCCCTAGGCCATACAAACACAACAGCATGTCTAAACCATATCTAGCAACCAAAATGATCATATCAAAGACCATCTTACCAATAACACAACTATTTCCATATAAGAGTCTCAAGCAATAGAAAACTAATCAAGACTTCTTACTACTCCTTCTCATTCGGGAAGTAGGGGCTCTCCTATTGATAAATTGCCAAAGGAGTGAACCTTGTAGCTTGGGATACCATGTACAATCCTTATTACTTTTGTAGGTTCAGCCAATAATGCATCTTATGCCTCTCTTGCTGATAAAGACTGCGAGTTTCCTTTCATTTTCCTGAAGATGTAGTGATAATCCATGCCTTGCAAATATGCTCACATTGATATAGATTATTGATGAGAGATATAAAAATTGCTTTCCCAAACCAATTATTACACTTGCAAAATAAATATTAGAAGAAAAAAGAAAACAAGCCAGTAACCTCTCTTTACCTACTCTTAGTGGCTCAGAGGTAAGTACTGAGTTCCATTTTGTTGTTAAGAATGATTTTTCAATTTTACATAGCAGATTGGAGGAATTAAATGCGAAAGAAAAAGCCAAAGAGACTTTTGAGATATTTCCAGAGTGCATGGACTCAGTCACGATTGAAAGTCAAAGGATAAGGGAGATGTTGAATATGACAGATCATCAACCAAGGCCCTTTCTGGAGGAGCCTCATATGGAGAAGCTGCATGCGACACCTGAAGATCAAAATCTTGTCACGTGAGGAGGAAACACGAAGTATAGCCAGCGATTCTAAACCAAGGCACTTTTTGTGAGGCAACTCAAGGAAAGTAAAATTATTTTCTTTACATTTTTGCATTACTTTTTATTTACATGTGTGTTTCTACGTTAGTTTGTTTCTTGTTTGTTTTTAATTTTTGAATCAAAATGAGAGAAAGAATAAAACAAACATTTTCTCATTTTCTATTGCTTATAGAAATTATGTCAAGGCATTAAGTTTTTTATGCTAAATATTTGCAACTTGTCAAAAGAAGACAAGCTATTCAACTTCCTATTGGGACGTAACTCTTGGGCACAAATTGAACTACAAAGGCAAAGTTTTCAATACCTCCCAAGTTCCATTACTACTACTAATTGATTGATGGATTTAAGGTCGAATAATTACAAAGAAAAATTTTTCAACAGTAATAAGAATGGAAATATTATTGTAAGCGAACTAAATCAAAGATAAGTGTCAATTCCAACTACTACCAAAATCTATCACACACATCCTCAACATATCCTCTAAGGTCTAAATTGTCCTTTTAGACTGTCCATCAGTCTGAGGATGAAATGTCGTACTAAAATTCAATCTAGTGCCCAACGCCTCTCATAATTTTTTCTAGAACTGAGATGTGAAGCACGATCCCCGGTCCAAAACTATCGATATAGGTACTCCATAGAGGCACTTTATCTAATCAATATAAACTTGAGCGAGCTTGGACACTGAATAAGTAGTTTTCACGAGTAAAAAATGTGTTGATTTCATCAATCTATCTACGATCACCCAGCTTAAATCACATCGAGTTCTTGTATAAAGAAGGCTAACCATGAAATCTATCACAATCCTCTCCCATTTCCATTCAGGAATTTGCAATGGTTGTAGCTTACTTGAGGGCTTCTGATGCTCAGTTTTTACTTGTTGACATATCAAGCATTTAGAAACATATTCATCCACATCTTTCTTCATACCATCCCACCAATACATATCTCTAATATTATGGTACATTTTGGTAGAACCTGGATGCATATGGTATGCAGTATAGTGTGCTTCCTGTTGGGTCGGGTCCCGGATCCCCATTCCCGAGGCGACCCCTCGGGCTGCGCTCGCGACGAGCGCCTCAAAACGTCGAACCCGATCCCAACATCCATACATAATTCGATACAAACACATACATACTCATACGTGCAATTTCGCACACATTAAAACATAATCCAACACCCCATAAACAAAAGGGGTTTCATGCCATAACAACTCAAAGGAAAATAAACGTGTATTCTCAAAATAGCATAATACAAAACAAAAGTTAAATCCAAAATACATGAGTATGCTCCATGATAAAATGTTGGCGGGCTAACCAAAGTACTAACTTAATACAAGGCTCCTAACTAGCTTGAAGTTCCGATGCCTTGCAAGGTTGACAATTGTCTCGATCTGCACCTGAAGAGGGGAGAGTAATGGGGTGAGCTGCGAAGCTCAGTGGCATATACGTTTATAGCCATTGGCAACGAGCCACACAATC
>JANPWT010000007.1:95144-120549 GCA_024678245.1 Erythroxylum densum
CAAGGTGCATCTTGAGGAGGAGGGAATTGTTAGGATTCCTCCTAGTGCTTAGCCTGTTAGTGTTAGTATACAGCCCATCCAGACCTACATCCGTAGGGGTAAGATGGGGAAGGGGGTAGAGGCCACATAGGCAGGATGTTAGGAGTTAGTTATGGAGAGAGAAATTGTGAAGGTAATGCAGGGATATAGAGGAATCGAATAGAGAGGGGAGGATCATCATTCATATTATGGAAATACAAATTTTGTATTGGCCTGGGAGCTATCTTCCAGGAGTTATACTACTACTGTACCCTACATTTACGTAAATAATACAATTCTCTACTGATACTCCTATCACTATTTATACGGAGCAACCACTAGGGTTCGTCACTTAGGGGTGACTATTTGGTGTGACACCTTAACAAGTTTCTATATGGTCTAAAACAATCACTGAGAGGCTAGTTTTGATGCTTCAATACAATGGTCATGGAGTTTGGTTTGCAGTAATGTGTTGTGGATCATTCTGTGTTTTATTGTCACTCGAAAGTTGTTAGGATTCTTTTGATCTTTTATGTTGATATTATTATTATTGGTGATGATAAAGTAGGAATCCGTCTTTAAAGCCTTTCTTGTAGACCAAGTTTCCTAAGGACCTTGGTTACTTAAATATTTTATACTTATCAAGGTAGCAAGGTCGAAAATGAGAATTTGTTTACTCAAAGAAAGTGTGTCCTTGGCCTTCTGGAGGAAACATGCCTATTAGGAACTAAGCTAGTTGATAGTCCTATGGAGCTGAATGTAAACTTGATGCTGAGAAAGGAGAGTATCTTGAAGATCCAGGTAAGTGTAGAAGACTTGTTGGTAAATTGAATTATTTGATTGTTCCTCATCTAGATATCTCGTTTGCTATAACTGTAGTGAGTCACTTTATGAAGTCTCCACGAACTAACATTAAAATGTAGTTGTCAAGATTTTGAGATATTTGAAAGGTTTGTTAGGCCAAGGTCTTCTATACTCTTAACTATAGCCATACTCAGATTCAAGGATATACAGATGCAGATTGGGCAGCTTCTTATGATCTCTGATCTACTTCAGGCTTCTATATATTTATAGATGGAAACATGGTGTCATGAAAAAGCAAGAAGCAATCAGTTGTTGCACGTTTTAGTGCCAAGTCTGAGTATAGGGCCATGGCATATACTACATGTGAGTTGATTTGGTTGAAGCATCTTCTCGGGAACTAGGTTTTGAGCACTCATCTCCAATGAAATTGATGTGTGATAATCAAGCAGCCATTTATATTACTTTTATTCCAATCTTCCATGATAGAAACAAGTATATTGAGGTGGATTGCCACTTTTTTTTTGTGCAAGCTTAAAAAAAGATTGATGAAGACTCCATATGTCAAGCTAGAACACCAACTCACTGATTTATTCACCAAGGCTTTAGGGGTGTCTTAGGTGAAATCTATATGTAACAAACTTGGAGCTTGTGATATGTATGCCCTAGTTTTAGGTGGAGTATTAGGAAAAGTTAGACCTATATGATTTCCTACTTATTGTTAATATTACCTTTCCTTATGTACTTGATTCTTACTATTATATAAAGGCTAAGAGGGTGTTGAGATTGTATCTAGCCCTCAATTGCATTCTCTGATATTGCCTTAATAGTATATATATGTTTATGTTTTCAATGTTCAAGGAATGAAAAAGACTAATTTTCAAAGTGAGATTTTTTTTCTAAGAGTGATTCTTAGATATTTAGAAGTGATTCTTAAATTCTAGAACTGATTTGTAGAAATTTATTTCTGACTCCATTAGTTTTGTTTGTCTTTAATTCCTAGGCAAGTTTTGTAATTTATTATAAAATAGCTAAGAGTGGTTTCTAGATCTATCCTCTTTATTGATTCCTTATTTCATAAGTTTCAGCTTCAAAATCCTAGATTTCAGCACAATTAAAGATCTTCCAACTACCCTAGATTTTATTTTTACTTTTTTATATCAAATTGTTTGCTTTCCCTTTGCTTGTCCAACATCTCTTGATATTGAGTTTTTTTAGTTATATCCTTGTTTTCCTGGCCCATTAGGTTTGTCATTGCTGTACTTGGTTGAGAATTTTGCTCCTAGGGTTGTGCTTTCTTTGACAAGAATGTCTATTGTGTATAAATTGTTTCCTTCAAGAAAATTTTTAGCTGATGGGTCTCCCTATCTTCCTTACATTGAGTTGTAAGATCAAAATTTGGCTCCAATTGTAATGTCAAATGAATATGTTGCACATGAAGTTTTATGATGTTTTCCTTCCAAAGTTATCATAAGTATTGCACACAATCCAATACAACATGACCAAACAAAACACATAAAGGTGGACATACACTTTATCAAAAAAAAGCTCAATAGTGGTTTGATTTGTAAACCTTATAACTCCCAACTTGCAGATATACTTACCAAGGGCTTGAGCAATCTATGTTTCAATCCCTTGTTACCAAGTTGGGAATGGATGACATCTGTTCACTAGGTAGATGTGCACATTCCTTTATTAAAGGCTATAATTGTAGGTTTTTGTTACAGAGTTGTGATTAAGAGATTTGGATAAATTTTTTCTTTTCCTCTTTTTTTTTTTTTTAAACTTTGGACACCATATGTATATAAACAAGGCTATACAACTTACGTAATATGTTAAAAAAACACACTTCCACCCTTATTTTTCCATATTTTATGTTTTTTCCTTCCACATTTTGTTTTTTCTAATTATTCTAACAAGGTGAAATGAGAAAAGAAATGATAATTATGAGTGTACAGAGAAGCTAAGGACATAAGGTCTTATTGCAACATTTGAGGTTGCTGAATGACTACAATTTTGTGATTTAGTGCAACTTCTTATGATAGTACAATATTGAATAACTTTTGACATTAAGTAATAAGAAGTCTATGAAAAGTTACTTTTATGCATTGAGTTTAGGTAATAGTCTTTGTTTTTGCAGATTCCATAAGGTGAAACATATAGATTTTGGGGGATTGCGTTGGCTATGTTAATATGCTTAAATAGAAAAGTTATGGAGTTACGTATGTTGATCATCAGCGATAACATATTTATACTAAAAAAGCATATATAGTATACATAATGAAGGCCTTATGGATCTACTATAGCCAACAGTTATGCATACCAATTTTAGTTCTACACCTTGCTTTATTTATGTATATATTAGTTGGCATGTTTAATATGGTATATGTTTCTCTCAACCTTATCAATAATTGAAAAACCATAACTTTTACACCATATAAGCTGCCATATTCGTCTACCGTTAAAGTAGAAGAAAATAAGAAATATTGGCAGGTTTAGATAGCAAAATTTACCTTTATTTATTCTAATTCTTTTCGCTATCGGTTGAGCTGGCGGCCTTTCCAATCGTCTTCTTCTTATGCTCACCTTTTTCTTTGGTCTTATGCTCAAATTTCTCGTCTTCCCTTTCCCATCATCATATGTAAAGTTGTGCCACCAAATGTTGCCTCACTGCTGCAGCCTAATGTATCCAATTTGTGTATGCAATATTCATTTTGCAATTTGTCTTCTTCTATTCGTTGCTATGAACAATGTCCTTGCTTAGCGCATTGGAAAGTCGAACCTCATTTTAAGCCATCTATAGTAAGTATATTGAGCTTCTAAAAAATGATGTGTCTTTATGTTTTGATGTGGCATGCTACCGTGTATTCTTGTACCAATATGGTTGCCCATTACACTCTTTTGATGGAGTTAATGAAAAGTATTCAATTGAGAAGTTTCGACAAGTAAGAGGACTCCATTATGAAAAGAAATTCAGTTAAAAGACTCGATTGATAAATTTGATATAGTGTATACCATTGCTTGTAAGCATTCACTAGATTAGTGGTTAGTGTTTTAGTGTGTTTAAAACAAGTGAATGTTTGGGTTATATGATGCAGTATAGATATGAAGCTCCTATATTAGTATTTTGTTAAGAACTCAAGTATCCCCTCGTCTTTCTCTTGGCCTCTCTTTCTCTCTCCTTCTTTTTCCTTTTGTCTATTACAGTATGACTAAGAATTCTAAATAGTTTTTGTTTGTTTTTGTTGGAATTTTCATGAGAAGAAAAAAGTAAAATAGTGAAATAGATTTATTTCCTATTCAAAACTAACTAGTGACATTTTGTTGCCTTATGCTTTGTGAACTTTGCTATTTAAGTTGGATACTACATATGGAAAGAGCGCAATTGTAGAGTTTTCAAACAAGAAAGTAGAAGCAGTGAGAACATTGCAGATTGGCCATGTTAGCCAGAGGAATAGCTGCAGATATGACAAGTAACATGAAGAGCAGACGGGGATTGGAGTAATACTGGACTAAGTGGTCTCACAATTTCCCTCGATCTCAAGATGTAGACGATTACTAGGAACCATAATTCTCTTTAATCTAGATTCTATGGATTAGACCGGTGTTGTCCTTTAGATTGTATATATTTTCTTATAATTAAATCTATTAATTTTCAAAAAAAAAACTTTGCTATTTTATCACTTTGGCTATTCTTTTTCTCAAAAATTAAGCCCAACCTATTGCGTCACTGCTTTTTCATTTGTTTGCTTAGTATTTTCTTAAATGCAAATTGTGCAGTTGGTTATTCTGTTTTTTTTCTTCTTTTTGCACTTATTCTTATTTCAATAGCAGTAATACTAGCTAGGAACTATCAGTTAATGCAAAGAATTTCTTTTGCTTGCGAAATAGTTGTCTTACGGAAAGCTATTTTTATTGGAAGCCATTTTTCATCTTTGCTCTTTGTTTTTTGGTTTCTGTTTTCTTAGGCTGAACTTTATAGAATCAAGAAGGAATTTGATAAAGCAGAACCTTTGTATTTGGAGGCTATCAACTTGTTGGAGGAATCATTTGGTCAAGAAGACATACGGTATGATATGATTATATGTTAGGAGCATGAATACTATTTTCGATTGTGTGAATAAGAGCTGATTTGCTCTGTATTGTATTACTAAGAGAATGTAGTACATATATACATGAATAGGAGTACAGAATAGGCTAGATAATCTATGTAAATACAGAAGATAATCCTAGGATAATGTTTATCTCTAAGATACTGCTATCTAATCTATAGAATCTGATCACAATCATATTATAATATTATGAGATAATATGTATCTTGACCACACTCTCCCTCAAGTTGGATCATAGATATCAATCATGTCTAACTTACTGATATATTCTTCAAACACTTGTCTTTGAAGACCTTTGGTAAACACATCTACTGTCTGCTTCTTCGTTGGGACATAAGTTAGGCATATAGGCCCATCTTCTATCTGCTCCTTGATAAAATGTCGATCAACTTCAACTTGCTTTGTTCTCTCATGGTGGATTGGATTGTGTGTCATGCTTAGGGCTGCCTTGTTATCACAATAATGTTTTATAGGTGACTCAAAATTGATTCTCAATTCTGTCAGCACTCTCTTTAACTAGAGACTTTTACAAATCCCTTTTGCAACTGCTCTTTACTCTTGGCTACCACCTTTTGTTTCTTACTTTGCCATGTGACCAAATTTCCCCACACGAAAGTACAATACCCAGTGGTTGATTGTCTATCCTCTTCTGAACTTGCCCAATCTGAATCAGTCTATGTTTCAATTGTTTTTTGATCTCCCTTTTTGAATAATAATCCTTTCCCAGGAGTACCCTTTAAATATCGTAAGATCTTATAAACTGCCTCAAAATGCTTCCTCGGTGTATGAGCGACTTACAACACTCACGACAAAAGCAATATCTGGTCTAGTATGAGACAAATAAATCAGTGTTCCAACTAGTGTCTAATATTTTTCACAATTAACAAGTTTATCCTCTTCATTCTTAAACTTTGTATTGTCAATGGGAGTGGTGCTTGGTTTACATCCTAACATTCCGGTCTCTTTCAAGATATCAAGAATGTACTTCCTTTGTGAGATGTAAATCCCTTTCTTTGATCTCGCTACTTCCATGTCTGGAAAATACTTCATTTCTCCTAAGTCTTTAACTTCAAATTCTTTCCTCAAAGCTGACTTGAGTCTTATAATTTCCTCTACATCATCGCCAGTTACGACAATTTTATCTACATACACAGCCAAAATTGTCTTCTTACCTTCTATAATTCTGAAGAACATTGTATGATCCGACTGAGCTTGTGCGTATCCTTTTGTTTTTAGGACTTTGGCAAATCTTTCAAACCAAGCTCGTGGTGATTGTTTCAGCCCATATAGGGATTTTGTTAGTCTGCGTACTCTATATCCTCCTCCTTCCTCATCAAACCCTGGAGGAAGTTTCATGTACATTTCTTCCTTTAGTTTGCCATTCAAGAAGGCATTTTTAATAACAAGTTGCTGAAGTGGCCAATCGAAGTTTGCAGCTACAGATAGCAATAGTCTGATAGGCCACAGGTGCAAATGTCTCCTTGTAGTCCATCCCATAGGTCTGAGTATAGCCCTTTGCTACCAATCTCGTTTTATACCTCTCGATGGAACCATCAGCCCTTTATTTGACTGTGAATATCCACCTACACCCCACGGGTTTCTTTTCTTTCGGCAGATCAACTTCTTCCCACGTTTCATTCTTTTCAAGTGCTCTTATCTCTTCGAAAACTGCTTCTCTCCATTCTGGAACTTTAAGAGCTTCTTGAATATTTTTTGGGATGTCAATTCTATCCAGGTTAACAATAAATGCTTTCTATTGAGAAGATAGAGCATCATAAGAGACAAACCTCTCAGTCGGGTGCATAGTACATCATCTAGATTTCTTCTGTAAAGCAATTGGCAATTCTAAATCTGTGTTGTCCTCTTGATCCTTACTACTCTGAGCTTCTTCGGCAGGGACCTGCACTGGTTCAGAGATTGGTATAGCTTCAAGGACAGGGAGTGTATTGCTTGTTTTCTTCTTTTGAGAGTACACCCTAAGTGTATGGTCAGGTATAGCTACTTTTGTATCAAGATTTATCTCTATAGGAGATGACATTAGGATAGGTTTAGGAACAAATGTACAAGTGTTACCATCGTCCATCAAAGAAATTTTGTCTCAATAGATGTCACATTTAGTGAACAACAACCTTATTTCACCAATCCTTATCTTCAGGGGGGAGGATTTAACTAGAGAGACAAGGAAGATTTTTTGCTTGATCTGTCATTGTCTAAAACTCCATCTGATCCTCCTACATCTGCTTCTACACCTCCTTGTTCATCTAATTCTTCCGCACCTCTTTGTTCATCCAAAACATCCAATGAACCACAAGAAAAACCTTATGTAAGATTTGGCAAAGGTAAAGTATACACAAGAAGGAATACGACTATCCCGGAACCTATGCAAGTCTAGAAGTCCAACTCCGATCTTTTGAACGAGTTAACAATTTCTAACTCTCCATTACAAGATGAATTTCATGAGAATAACAATGACCAGGACCTTCCAATTGCCATCAGGAAAGGAACCGGAGAGTCTACAAAATGACCATTGTACCCTCTTGCACATTTTTTGTCATTTAAGAATTTTTCATCATCTCATAGAGCTTTCCTTGTAAGCTTGAATACCATCACCATTCCTACCACCCTATCTGATGCTTTGTCTAATGAAAAATGGAAACAAGCTATGAATGTAGAGATGGAGGTATTAAAGAAGAACAAAACTTGGGAGTTGGTTAAGTTACTGGCAGGAAAGAAACTGGTGGGTTGTAAGTGGTGTATACGATGAAGTATAGAGCAAATGGGTTGATTGAGAGTCAAGGCATGGTTGGTGGCCAAGGGGTAAACCCAAACTTATGGAATTGATTATTTAGAGATCTTTGCTCTTGTTGCAAAGATGAACACAGTTAGAGTGTTGTTGTCACTTGTAGCTAATTTTGGTTGGGATTTGCAACAGTTCGATGTCAAGAATGCATTCTTACATGGAGATCTAGAGGAGGAGATATACATGGAGGTTTTGGCTGGTTCTAAGAATAACTTGCTCCACATACTGTGTGTAAATTAAAAAAAGGCGTTGTATGGCCTCAAGCAATCACCACGGGCATGGTTTGGCATATTTGCAAGAGTTATGTTGGCCATGGGATATAAACAAAGCCAAGGAGACCACACACTATTCATTAAGCACTCTCACTCAGGAAGAGTTACAGCTCTTTTGGTGTATGCCAATGACATAATAGTAACAAAAGATGATGTTAAGGAAAAAAGTTTTTGAGTCAATGTTTGTCTAAGGAATTTGAGATCAAGGCATTGGGAAGGTTGAAGTATTTGTCTCGGGATTGAAGTTGCTCACTATAGGATGGGAATTTTTATCTCTCAACAGAAGTATGTTACAGATCTTCTCAAAGAAACAGGCAATACAACATGCGAACCAGCAAGTACTCCCATGGATTCAAATCTTAAACTTGAAACGGTAGAGGAGGATGTAGTAGATAGAGAAATGTATCAGCGCTTGGTAGGGAAACTCATTTACTTATCTCACACGCGACTAGATATAGCATATGTTGTAAGTGCGATCAGTCAGTTCATGCATAACCCTAAGAAAGTTCATCTGCAAGTAGCTCATAGAGTACTATATTATCTCAAAGGAACACCGGGGAAAGGTATTTTGTTTAAAAGGAACGGGGGGTTGGTACTTGAAGCATACACTGATGTTAATTATGCTGGTTCAATTGTCGATAGAAGATTGACTTCAGGATATTGCACCTTCCTTGGTGGAAACCTTGTGACATGAAGTAAAAAACAAGGAGTGGTAGCTCGGTCAAGTGTAGAAGCTGAATTCCGGGCAATGGCTCAAGTTTTATGTCAACTTCTTTGGTTGAAGATCATCCTTGAAGACTTGAAGATTAAATGGGACGGTCGTATGAGACTCTATTGTGACAAGAAGTCTGCGATAAGTATAGCTCACAATCCGGTACAACATGACCGAACCAAGCACTTCGAAATCGACAAGCACTTTATCAAGGAGAAGCTAGAGAGTGGACTGATTTGTACTCCTTATGTGTCTACACATGATCAACTTGTTCACATTCTTACCAAAGGGTGCAGCTCAGTTTTTCAAACTATTATATCCAAGCTGGAAATGGAGAATACCAATTCACCTACTTAAGGGGGAGTGTGAAAAAACCGTATAGTTTGGAAACCATTTTAGGAAAATATATTGTAACAGATTGTATCCTTAAGTTAGGATATTATTGGTCAAGATTATGACAGGATTGACTAAGATTTTGATAAGATACTCCATGATTTATGGGTATCTACCATATTTGGATACTAGGTTTTTGTATATATATATATATATATATAGCTAGTAGTGATGTAATAGATACATATGAGAAAATACACTTTCTGCTTAATTTATGAAAAAGACCAATCTGTTTATGCAAATTTATGAATTTTAAAAAACCCTATGAAGAATTGAATGTTTTGTTACTTTTTAGTCTTGATATCGAAGTTTTCAAGTTCAATGGGCGCAAATGGTAGTGATGAGCTTTTTGACTGGTCTTAACCCTTAGTTTAAGATTGTTAGGTCTAAAATTCTCTCTAGTGCTAAGATTTCATCCCTGCACGAGGTCTTTATTTGTCCATTTCACACAAATGTCAATGTATTTATCACTCCTAACACTCAGACTTGTAGTGCTCCTGTTAGTCAAAATAATAGATTTGACACTAAGTAATCATCTAATTAGAATAATAATGGAGGCGGGACATGAAATTAGGAATAGAAATAAGGATGTAAGAAGAATTTTCTGTCGATATTATCATGAGTCAAGCCATACCAAACGCATGTGTTGCAAGCTACAAAACAAATCTCAAAGATCCCATTCTATGCATGTTGCAGTTACTACTGCACCTAACTCATTTCTTAAGAAGACAATTATAATTTTTATAGATGAATTTGCTAAATTCACTTTGTTAACATATGATGTAGTCAACTATTAGCTATCAATTAACAATTCATTAGCATATAATTAGCACTCAAATCATGCATGTAATTAGCATAAAATTATGAATTCTTTCCTGATTGAAAAATCCCTTTGTGTATATGAATAGATAGACAATACAAAGATCTTTCTCTCATTCTCTCGCTGTCTAGGTGGAATGATACTTTGTAGAATAGTTTACAAATGTCATTAATAGAATCAATTGTTGATAATAGAGAACTAATGTGATTGGACTCAAATAGAGAATATTAAATTCATGCGTTGTCTAATTGGATTATTTGGGAGTTGGTGATGCGTTTTTAGGCATCAATTTTGATTTATAGATATAATTATTTAATTAAATTAAATTAAAAGAGTTTAATTTGTCTAATTCTAAATATAACTTATATCCATTGTTAACATATTTAGAAACTTAATGGGTCGCATACAAATAATGAATTGAAGAAAGAAAATGTGTTTTAATCAAGTTGGACTTGATTTTAAAGTTTGAGAAACTTTATGATTAAATATAAAATATTTAGTAAATAAAGACTAATATGAGATATTGTATTTTATTTGTGAACAATGATATTTAATTAGAATTAATTATAATTTAATTTAAATTATAATTTTATTTCTAATTTAAAAATTTTAGTTTATCTAATTCTAAATACTATGTAAGGTTATAATTTATATCCATTGTCAACATATTTATGAAACTTAAATTAAAGATATTTAATTTATCTAATCCTAAATATGATTTAGAGTTATAATTTATACTTATTGTCAACATTTTTAAGAACTTATTAGATTACACACAAAGAACAAGTTGAAGTGAGAAAATGTATTTTAATCAAGTTGAACATGATTGTAAAGTTTGAGAAACTTCATGACTAAATATGAGATATTTAATAAATAAAGACCAATATGAGATATTAGATCTTATTTGGATACAATTGGTATAGAATTAGAATTAAAATTTAATTGAAATTAGAATTTTATTTTAATTAAATTATTAAAAGGTCTAAAACTTATTATAAATAGTCTTAGGCTTTAAAGGAGCTAGCATTTCTTGCCTAACCCTCTCTAACATAATTGTAGGGTTCTCTCAACATGTTCTGTTAATATGATTAAAGGCCAGATACTTTTGTGACTATGGTGGTTGAGATAAGCTAATTTGAAAAATAGTTCAAGGAAAACAATAAGAAAATGATCAAATGCAAAGTTCCTCTCAACAGCTTTATGAATACATTAGCAAGTTGTGCTAAGGAAGGACTAAACTATGGCTGAACAAATTCCTTAGGTTGCTTTTTAACGAAATATTGGATTAATTGACATTTAACATCCAAGTGTTCTCAATTAATCCAAGTGTTTTGTTCTCAATTAATTGACATTTAACATCCAAGTGTTTTGTTCTCAAAGGGCTAATTAAATCGCAAGAATCAAACAAGTACGGTAGTTAATTCATTAACTCCAAAACTATGGCATGTATCTTCCCTTTTGCATATAGCAACATATAAATTTCAGATTTTCATCAAACAAAAAGCACTTAAATATTTAACATGAGAAATTTGAGTAGTAAAGGACAGTAACCACATATTATTGTAATCACTTATCTTTTCCACATTAACTCCATTAGTAGTTATCATGTGAAATTTTTTATGAGATGAATTGTCGATATTTTATTTTGTATATTCTAAATGATTTTTTTATAGCCCGCATCTTGTACTAATTTTCCATTTTAATACTCATGCTATGGTTTTCTTGTTTTAGTATTTTTCTACTGCAAAAAGCTCATTTAACACTTTTTAAAATTCCATTGAGCATTCTATGAAGAAAAATGTTGGAAAGTTAGATAATTTGAAGCCCTAAGTTATAGGGATTCATAACACTAGGAAATTTTATCTATAATAATAAAAATGTAATAATTTCAAAGGATTCTCTTAAAGGATTCTCATATTTGTTTATGTCTATAAAAATGATGAAACCATTATGAAACATGGAAATACTCTCATGTGATTACCAAGGTTCTAATTATTTTATGGTTTCTTTAAACAATGAACCTCATAAATCTATATCCCATGTTGGTAATAGGTACAAGTGTTATGCGAGAAAAAGGGACTGAACCTAGAGGAGTGAATAAGTTGAAGAAGTTAATCCAAAAGGAACTTGTTAAAATTACAAGAGAAAATGACATTGCCCATTGGGTAACAAATTAACCATACAATCGTATGTATATTACTATTCTTAAATTAAGGGAAACTATATCGGAAATATACAAAGTACAAAAGCTTCATAGCCCATTATGCACCAGCCTAATTTGGATATTGTTATACGAAATGATCCATTATTGACGACATGAGTCATAATGTTAGCCAGTGATCTGAACTTCTAGTGTAAGGAACTTCTATTTTTCCAGAATCAATGTTATCTTTAATATAGTTCCTGTGTAGTTCAGCATGCTTAGTTTCATCATGTTGTATTGGATTGTAGCAATCTCAATGGCTTCCTTATTATCACATAACAACATCAGGGGCCTTTTTAAACCAAAGCCAAGTTTAGTTAACAGAATTTTTAGCTAAGAAAGTTTTTATATTGCATGATGCACAACATGATATTCAACGTTTGCACTGGATCATGAAACCACATTATGTTTTTTTTACTTCTTCAAGTCATCAAGTTGCCTTTATCAGAAGAAAAATATCTAGAAGTGGACTTTCTATCTAGTCTACTACCAACAAAATCAGAGTCTGTATATCCCACAATATTAGATGGGTTGGGAGAGTTGGAGACAGTAATATTAGATGTAGACATATTGGGCTCAAGAAAAAAATCAGAAGAATAAAATTCTAAGAAAAATGCAGCAATGAAGGCTGCTCAAAGAGGAATTCCCAAGGAAAAAAAACCCTAAGGTTTCAATACCATGACAAGAAATAGAAGAGAAAATGATTTGTCTTCTTATAATTGATTTGGAATTACATGTTTATATACATTTTAGTGTAGGTAAAAGAACAGGAATCAATCTCTTAGGATTCTACATATTCCTAGGAAAAGGGAAATAGTTCCCTAGGAATCCACTCTCCTAATAAAGGAAAATAGTCTCTTAGGATCCCACAATATTAGGATATCAAGAACTTGACTTTCCTAAAATGCTATATAGCTAATATACAACTTAACATTGCTCTCTACGCATTTTATTCAACTCACATTTTTCCATAGTTACAGTTAACTCATTTAGTCAACTCTTTGTCTTTATCAAACTGCATTACTATATTGCATCATTTCTATGGTAGGGTGGGAGCTGCCCTTCACAACCTTGGACAATTCTATCATATGCAGCGGAAATTGGAAGAATCTCGAAGATGTTATGAGGTGATATATCATTTTATTATGTTTCCTTTTGCTTTAATTTGACTATTTCATTGAAACATGTATCTTTTGTTGAAGTCATTCTCTTGAGGCATAAAATTTGTTTTCAAAACTTGATTCAATTCAATCTTTGAATGGAATCAGAGGTTGAGATTCTTCTTTCATGTTTTGAGTTATCAAATTGGAAAGGTTGACATACAAGTCATCTGTTGGGAGGTTTTTGTACTTTGCTAGCTTTTGGGTTCCAATTGGACCCAAAACTTTATAATCGCATCAATAAGAATATAACCTGTAAATAAGGTCATTAATTTTGTTAGCATAGAATGTAAGATTGTTTTGATAAAATGTATGATTGTTTTGTCATCTTAAAATACATTAAGAGCTATGCTGTGGAAGTGCATTTTGTAATTTCTATAGGTATCGGACATAATTATTGTTACTATTTTTTTTTATGAGACCATAGTATCTTGAATTTTCTAAAGTATCGATATCTGCAAAGTGTCGCACATTCTTCTTATTTTATAGCTCTAATCAAGTGAAAATTAAAGAAAGAAAAAATTATATATATTTGGAATGCATCTATATGTATTTGTGTTAGCCAAAAGATTATGAAATGGAATCATAGTGTGGAAAGAGAGAGGACTTTTTCATCTGGTTGAAGTACACGAGTTATAAGCTGGAAGTTTGATTCAAGATTTTTGTCATGGATGATGTGACATTTTGGCTCCTTGTTACTATTGGATCATTTAAAGATGCTAATAAAAAGATGCAACGAGTGTTGGAAGATGATTGAAGAAGAATGCATAGTAATAGATCACTTCATTATTAACAATTTGAAGTGAAAATGGCTGAAAAAATTTGAAGAAATGATCATTGATTAGTTAGAATTAATGAGCAATAGAAGATGAATGAAGTTTTCTCATAACAACCTATTAAAGATTCTTGATAGAATGTTGGTCCGAATGTTCTGTTCATATGGTGCTTAATTCACTGGCCTTGCTATCAATTAAAACCATTAAATTGACGAAAAGGAGAGCTAGTGGCTATTCTTGATTCTGATTTATCATGAATCAGGATCCTCGTTAATGTTATAAAACGACTGCAACATGATACTTCGTAGGCTTTTGTCTATCTATGACTTTTCAAAATGTATTGTTAGTCACTGAGGAGCATATTTAAGGCTTTTCTCCTACTTATGAACAAAACTTTAAGATTGTAGAAAAGTTGGGAATAATAGATTCTTTAAATTCAAGGCATAGTAATAATAGGGCAACATATGTTATACTAATATTTGATAATATGTATATCCAGTATATGTTTACATGATATACTTGCATAAAGAATATTTGTGATTGTATTCATGAATAATTAAATAGAAAGACACAATATTTATGATCTTCATTAAGAGTTTAATAGATTCTGTAGCTTTCAAGCAGCTTCAATCAATTACTTCTTTGTCAACTTGACTTTGTTTATGCACATTCTTTCTAATTAGTTATTAACTAATATATTATTTTGTCCTTTTTCTTTGAATTTTTTGGGCAGCGTGCTTTAAAGGTACAACCATGTATGACCTTCTTAACTAAAAACAGTCAATTTCTTAGTGCTAATATGATCTAGTAATCGAGTAGATTAAGGGGCGTGTTCTAGGATATTTGCATCCAGATTATGCTGAGACCATGTATCGGCTTGGAATGGTAAATTCTTTCTTTTATTTTTTCAAGCTGCAGTATGCCATTTTTTAATCCTTGTCTCACTATCATATACTTGGTACCTTTCCCTATGTAAGGGAGCAAAGGTAGCTATTCTTATTTATCTCATTGAAAAACCTTGGGAAATGGTTTGTTTGATAGTTATATATGCTGATGTTTGTGCATACTCACTCTCTATATAAATAAAGCATTATGATTCATCTATTTAGGTGATTTTTGGATTTTTAGTGTATTTTATTTGGTAGACAAATATAACAAATGATTTCAATTTCAGCTTTCTTAAACCGAATTTCTTTCTAGTTTGCATTAACCAGCTAAAATTGAATTTGGATTTGGATTCTTGATTTTTATTATTGTCCATAAAGGTGTGCCTTTTTGTTCATGTATGCCTTGATATTGAAACTTGTGTGACCTACCATTTCATTTCCCCAATTTTCAAGTCATGATCTTGATTTGTTAGATAGCATTGAAATCTCACTAGATAAGATTTGTAGTTTGAGCTTTGCTTAACCATTTCCTTTTAGCTGGCTTCCAATCTTGTTGAGCCAAAGCTTTGGATTTGATTACAAATTTAATACTTGGAAATTGGATATTTATTTATCTGGAATTTCTTATATTTGATTTTTCTTATTTTCTTATGGCTAATTTAGAAATCTAACACCATATTTTTCACTCTTTTGGGAGATTTTCCTAAACTACTATGAAGATGTTTCCACATTTGCCTTTGAATTCTCCTCACAAGCCTTAAATTTCTATCTTCTTTCTCCTTTTGGGAGCCTTCTTTTCTTTTTCTTTTATATCTTTTATTATCATCTTTTTGATTTGTATATTGTGATCATTACCTTTCTGGTATCAGAATGGTACAACATTAAGTTGTTTCATATCTTCTGTGAAAGGTGTATCCTTTTAGCATTTGAAGCTATTCTACATGACATAAATTGTTCATAAGGTAATGCTAGTAAACTTTCAAAGTTGGCTTAAGTTTTGAGTTCACGGCTTGTTAAAATTATAATGCTAGTGTGTAGTGATGGGGCACCCTCATTCTCAACTCTTTTGGTAAAAGCTCCTCAATTTCACTTTCCTTAAATATGCGGAGGCCATTGCCTTAGTCTTGTCGTTGTCTTCATTGTACAGAGAAGAATTTTAGGTTATAGGAATTTGAGAAATCTGGAATGGAAATAAAATCATGACTACTAAATAATGCTGGATTTTAGTTTTATGTATTCCTAGAAGAGAGCCTGGTTGAAGTGTATTCTAGGTTATTTTTTCTGTGCCTAAGAAAAGGACCTCGTCACTGGACCACCTCTTTTCCCGTGTTGGTATTTCTTCCTTTCTTTGAAGAACTTATCTTGGTAGAGAAAAGAAAACAAAGCTACTAAAAAAACTACTAAAAAAACTACTACTATTATGAACTAAATTAAGTTGAATATTGCTTGCTTCTTATTGCATAATACCTACGTATATATAGGCAAAAGAAAGACAATGTTTGAACTCAAAAGGAAAGCAAATTCCTACCTAACACAACAATCCATGCAATCACATAGTTTATATCATTTCAAGTATCATCATGTAGCATCACAAAACACCTTGTACACAATTTTCACATTTCTCATTCAACATAATTAAATAATACATTACAATCATTCAATTTATACATACATCAAGTGTATATGCAATGCTCATGAGACTCACGTTCGTTTATTTCATTGTTGTGACTGAGTGCCTTTTTCACTGTCCCGTATCCATTGTGGATACCAAGCTCATTAATACTGTCCCTTATCCGTTGGAGATACAGAGCTCATTTTACATATTGAGCTAAAGGCACTTAGCACATTCTGAGCCTTAAACTCTTTTTACTGGCGACTCCGGTCGTAACTACCTTTATCTTTCATGCATTCATGTAATGCAATGCATTACACATATTCAATCATTGTGTTCAATCAATCACTTCATAGTCTCATTCACATTTGTCATCGGACCTTGGTCCGACATTTAACATTTAAGTTGAGAAATCACATATTCACGAAAATTCACATTCACTGAGCACTTTCAATGTTATTCATAGATCAAACGCCTCGGACATTCAATGTTTGGAATCAATATACACATCACATAATAATTCAATGCATAATTTAAACAAAACAATAAATCAATGTGAGATCGTCTAGGCTACTCACTGTTTGCTCCAGATAGCTATTGCCTCGAGGTCCCGACAACGTTTGATTGTTGTCGCTCTAATTGTTCTTCTATATCATGCAACATACATTTACACACATTACAACCTTGCACAATTATATAAGTACTCATTTATGCACATATGTATATATGGATTATGTACAATGAATGCTCAATGACAATCTTGGGTACATTTTCTTAATATGCATCTCATAACCAATTAACATCATCTTTAAATCATTCGTTAATACCTAATACACTTTCCTTACTTTAATCGCTCAATTCATCATTAACTAGGCTCATTCAAGATCACATTCAAGTCTAAATGCATCATATGAGAGTACCACACATAAAAGAAAAACAAGTCACGTTGATGGCCTTTCCAGTTTTTTTCTAAAGACAGATTTTTGGGTTAATATTGCATGGCCATTTTGACATAGAAAATGATGTATTTAGGCAATACATTCTTCTAAACAAAGGTTCCTATATGTCTTAAGTTTCTAACGACACTAAGTTCACACAGTTTGGTTCAGTATTTTGCAAGTTATATTCAAAATATTACAGAATGCTCTCACACCGCAACAGCTCACAGTACTCAACTTCAAGCCAAGTTTTGAAACCCTTAGAGACAGAATTCAAAGTCGATTCCTCATGAAAAATATAGCCATTTGTCTCTAGTTTAATCTAAACTTAGAATCATTGCATTTGGATATGTACAGATCAAGATATAACTAAAATACAGATGCATGTCCAGTGGAAACGTTACAGCTAACATATTCCAACCATTCTCTTTCAAGTTTCTGCGCATGTTCTACTTCATTTCATTCCTAACTATCACCTTAATTCATCTTATTTCAAGACATTATAATACTCTTCCTTATTAGCTCTAAACTCATGAATTATCACTCATCTTAACACAAAGAAAGACATAACTCTACCTACCTCTTCATCCACACATCATCATATTTCAAACTTCCTTTTTCATAATCATTCATCCCTTAATCTATCATCATAAATTATTTTTATTAAGCAACTCATGAACAAATTTAACACACTAAAATTTAGAACATGATCTCTTTATTATTACTCATCATACACTTAAAGAAACAAGACATCAATATTCTCATTCTTCATCCATGATGTGACCACTAGTCTCATTATCATTTAATATCAATTAATCACCATATTTGTTTCATATTCATACAATCCATGATAATCAACATGTTACTTGATTAAGCTCCAAGATTCTTCAAACTCTGCACCTAGCTTTCTTCTCTCACACGTACATCATCATTCAAGGGTGGTAGTGTTGGGTCTTCTTGTGGAAAATGAAGAAGACAACAGAATGATAGTAGCAAAGAAGGGTGAGTGCAAGGCTTACGTTGATAGGGCAAAAAGAGAGCATCGTGGAAGATTGAAGAAGATAAGAGGAGATATTAACAAGAGATGAAGTAATTAATAAAGTGAAAGACCAATTAAAGAGAAGATAGGCCTTAACTTGGGAGAGTTTTATGATCTCTCCCTGGTCTTTTATTTAACTAATCCATTTGTCTCCAATTTCTATTCCAATTGTCTCCTAATTTTCAATGACATATGTCATTAAATCCCAATGTCATTTGTAAAAATTTTCACTGCCATTTGACTCTTATTTCTATTACCATTTATCAATCGTCCTGTTACTTGTCATTTTTCCTAGTCTAAAAATACCAAAAATTTCAGAAATTTTCTAAATTTCACCAAAAAAGTTTAAATCATCAATTATTATCACCAAATTAATTTTCAATACATATAATCCACAATTCTCAATATAATCTTATTTATAAATCAATTATACCCGGAAAAATATCAATGAATGCATGTACAATCATTTTAATGTGTGTAATAATTAATATTCACGTGTGTGTATGCTATATTATGCACGAGTATGAAATGAACTTTCTAACTTCTCAATAATCTCTCATGTACACTATTCTAGGGTTCTAACCCTTAATATGAGAAAACAGGATGTTATACCAGTAATGATATGCAAAGAAATTTTGGGGTCATTGACCTCTTCCTTGGTCTCTTATTTTGTTTCTACCACCTTAATTCAACAAAGTTTCTTACAATTATACTCTGCTGATTAAGGTTCATCACAATTGTAGCATAACCCTTTCTCACATCTTTCTGCCATCTCAGCCTGGGTTAGCCTTCTCATCATAGGAGTAGACATGCTCCCTACATTATCTACTCCTACTTTGTTGTTGTTGCGTCCCTTATTGACTAAAATTTTTGCTATAGTACTTGGGTCGTAAGTTGGCTGGAAGGAACTCTAAGTTGAAGAAGGTTTCCTACCCCTAACCCCTTACGTTAGCTGCCACTTTCTTTCAAATGCCCCTGTTGCATTCATAGCGGCTCCCAAATTAACTGGATACTACATCTCCACATCAATCCTCAATTCTTCAATCAATCCAGCTGTAAATAAATTTACTTGCAAGTCCCTTGCAAGCCTGTTGGTGCGAGCAAGCAAAAATTGAAATTGGCGTTGATACTCCTCTACTTTGCTTGTCTGTTTCAAGTTTTCTAATCGCCTATAGGGTTGTTACTTAAATGTGGGCCAAACTGCATGTTACAATGTCCCTTGAATGTCCGCCGACTCATCTCTGGCTCTTCCAACTCCAATTGATAATAACATAATTATTGTTAGGAATCTCGATAGAGATTGTATTACTGATAGTATATTGATAGTATTTTAGATAATAACAAGATGGAGCAAGCTCCCCCTCCTGGACAAACCAGGCCAACTTTTCCTAACAATGATGATGGTAATCGTTATTAGTCCATTCTCACTAGACAACTATATTCCCCTCCCTCATTCTCTCTCCATAACTACCTTCTAAGAAACTTGCCTACATGGCAGTCACTCCCCCCTTTCCTAATTTGTTTCTACTAGTATAAGTTTTAATGGGCTTAGTTGGTATGGGCTGGGGGGAGGGTGGATTGTTAACAATTGTGCCTCGTCATTCAAGTGGAATGCCACTATTCTTATCTTCTCCTCCTCTGTCGTTCGTTGGTTTAGAAAGAATTGTTCACACCTGTGAATCCAAACCAATGGGTCTCTGAAACCATTGAAGGTTGGGAACTCCATCTTGGAGTACTTAGGCATCATACTAGGCCTTGTATTAACTTCCGATTTATCACCTTCTCGAGAAGATGGGGGGGCTGTGAGTGCTTCCTAACATCTCGCGGCCTCTTTCTTGTTTGATCATACTGAGTGCACGACTGATCTCTACAAATTGTGCCTCCATCCTTCATTGTCCCTCTTCCAGTGCCCATAAATGTTGATCCATTGTTGCCTTGTCCATGACAACCTGCTTTGATACCAAATTGTTATGCGTTTGAGAAGTGAAGTTCACCTCTTTTCCCTTGTTGGTATTTCTTTCTTTCTTTGAAGAACCTATCTTGGTAGAGAAAAGAGAACAAAGCTACTATAAAAACTACTGCTATTATGGCTAAATTAACATTAATATTGCTTGCTTCTTATTGCTTAATACTTGCCTATATATAGGCAAAAGAAAGACAATGTTTGAACTCAAAAGGGAAAAATTTTCTACCTAAATAAGGACTCCTAATTAGGTAGTAATACTAACAAATCAAAACAGAATATTAAGTAAGATAATTCCTACTAAATTAGGACTCTAATTGGGTAATAATACTAACAAACTTAAACTCCTAATTAGGTAATAACACTAACAAAGTTAAAACAGAATATTATGTAAAGTTAGTTATTTCCTAAGCAAGCAATTAAATGAAAAACTTCACAATTAGGAATCTTCAGTTGCCACTTTTGTAACTTCTTCCAACAAAAGCATCCACATCATTATTGTATATGCTAGATGTGCCTACTTAAAAAGGTCCTGAAGTTTTTCTTTGATATATGTTCTAATTTATGCCTGATGTGCCTATTTAAAGGAGAGTCCTAAATTTTTCTTCTTTGATACATCTTTTGATTTACTGTTTCTTGTTTTTATCTAATGTAATTTTTTGTCACTTTGTTATGAGGTTAATTATTGGGTACGTATGGTTTCTTGTTGTTTATTTAATATAATTGTTTATCATTTTGTTATTGGGTTAATGATTGAGTAAATATGAGTGCAGGTGTTGTGTCTTCAAGGAAAAGAAAATGATGCTGAAGTTCTTATTCAGGACTCTATTAATATACTAGAGGTAGATGACATATGTTATGCATAATACTAGTGTTAATCTCTTGTTATTTTTGTTGTTGTATATTTATTTGTTTTCTCCTATTATCCTTTTGATTATATAGGAAGGTGGGTTAGGAGAGTCCATCACATGCCTAAGAAGATTACAACACCTGGCACAGGTTGTAAATTGTATTACATTTGCACAATAATGTTATATTCTTAATGTGTAATTATGCATAGAGAAAATAAAAGTATATTAGGTCTTACTATTTTGTTATACATGCTTGTTTGGGCTCCATGTTTCTTTTTGTTTTTGGTTTATATATTTAAAACTCTAAAGAGTGCGTATTTAGTTATATATTTCTTAACTTCATGCTATCATTTACTTTTGTTGTCTTTTCTTTAGATGTATTTGAAGTCCAATCATCCAACTGAAGCTGAGCGTGTTGATAGAAAGATCCTTCACCTTTTAGAATTATCGAAGGTTTAATTTAGTTTCTCTATTTATTTAATTGTGAATGTTACTATAAGTGCATAGGTTAACATGTATAAGATGAGTACTTATTTGAGTTTCTCAGTTCGTTTTAATAGAAAAAATTACTCAACTTGGGTATTCCATTTCAAGTTATTTGTCAAAGAGGAGGATTTATTGATTTTCTAGAGATAATTAGTTGATTCTCTAGAGATAATTAGTTGATATTGTCATAAATTGAGCAGAATATATTACCTTACACGTATTTGTTACAACTATTAGCTATATATATATATACACACACAAAAACATAGCACCCAAATATTGTAGTTACCCATAAATTATGGAGTATCTTATCAGAATCTTAGTCAATGTTATCAGAATCTTGACCAATAATATCCTAACGTAAGGATACAATCTGTTACAATATATTTTCCTAAAATAGTCTCCTAACTAAACGGTTTTTCCACACTCCCTCTCAAGCTGGTGAGTAGGTATTCTCCATTCCCAACTTGGATACAATAGTCTGAAAAGCTGAGCTGCTTAACCCTTTGGTAAGAATCTCAGTAAGTTGACCATGTGTAGACATATAAGGAGTAGAAATTAGTCCACTCTCCACCTTCTCTTTGATAAAGTGCCTATCAATTTAGATATGCTTTGGTTCTACCATGTTGTACCAGATTGTGAGTTATACTTATTGCAGACTTGTTGTTACAATAATTTCTTATAGGACAGTCCCATTTAATCTTCAACTATAAGCCATTGCCCGGGATTCAGTGTCTGCACTTGACTAAGCTACCACTCCTTGTTTTTCACTTCTCCATGTCATAAGGTTTCCACTAAGGAAGGTACAATATCTTGAAGTTGATCTTCTATTGACAATTGAACCAGCATAATCAGCATCAGTGTATGCTTCAAGTACCAATCCCCCATTCCTTTTAAACAAAATACCTTTTCTCGATGTTCCTATGAGATAATGTATGTGAGTTGCTTGTTGAAGAACTTTTTTTGGGCTATGCATGAGCTAACTAATCACACTTAAAACATATGTTATATCTAGTCGTGTGTGAGATAAGTAAATGAGTTTCCATACTAGGTGTTGATACATTTCTCTATCTATTACTGCATCCTCCTTTGCATTTCCAAGCTTAAGATTCGGATCCATAGGAGTGCTTGCTCAGTTTCTTTGAGAAGATTTGTAACTCAATCCCGAGAAAAGACTTCAGCCTGCCCAATGCCTTGATCTCAAATTCCTTAGCCAAACACTTACTCAAAATTTGTTTCCTTAACATCATCTCCTGTTACTATTATTTCATCGACATACACTAAAAAAACTATAACTCCCCCTGAGGGAGAGTGTTTAATGAATAGTGTGTGGTTTCCTTGGCTTTTTTTTTTAATCCCATGGGCGACATAACTCTTACAAATCTACCAAACCATGCCCTTGGGGATTGCTTAAGGCTATACAATACCTTTTTCAGCTTAGACACAATATGAGTAGCTAAGTTATTCTCATAACCAAGTGGAACCTCCATGTATATCTCCTCCTCTAGATCTCAATGTAAGAACGCATTCTTGACATCGAACTATCCCAACGATAATTAGCTGCTAGTGACAACAATACTCTAACTGTGTTCATCTTTGCAATAGGAGCAAAGGTCTCTAGATAATCAACTCCATAAGTATGATTATACCCCTTGGCCACCAACCGTGCCTTGTATCTCTCGATCAACCCATTTGCTCTATACTTTAGCATATATACCCAATTACAACCCACCAGTTTCTTGCCTATCGGTAAATTAACCAGCTCCCAAGTTTTGTTTTTCTTTAATGCCTGCGTCTCCACATTCATAGCTTGTTTCCATTTTCCATTGGCGAAGCCTCGAATAGGGTGGTAGGAATGGTGATGGTATTCAGGCTTACAAGGAAAGCTTTATGAGATGATGAAAAATTCTTAAATGATAGAAAATGTGCAAGAGGATATAGTGGTCGTTTTGTACACTCTCCGGTTCCTTTCCTAATGGCAGTTGGAAGGTCCTAGTCATTGTTATTCTCTTGAAATTCATCTTGTAATGGAGAGTTAGAAATTGTTACCTCCTTCAAAGGATCGGAGTTGGACTCTTGGGCAGTTTCTGAGACAGCCATATTCCTTCTTGTGTATACTTTGCCTTTTCCTAATCTCACATCAAGTTTTTCTTGTGGTTCATTTGGTGTTTTAGATGAACAAGGAGGTGCAGAAGAATCAAATGAAAAAGGAGGTGCGGAAGCAAATGTAGGAGGATCAGATGGAGTCTTTGACAATGATAGATCAAGGAAAAAATCTTCCTTATCTTCTTTAGTTAAATTCTCCCCCTGAAGATAAGGATTGGTGAAATAAGGGTTTTGTTCAATGAATGTGACATCTATCGAGACATATAATTTCTTTGATGGAGGATGATAACACTTGTACCCTTTCTGAGTTGACGAATAGCCCACAAAGACACACTTTAGAGCCCTCGAATATAATTTCCCCCTGTTTTGACTGAGGATATGGACAAAGGATGTTCACCCAAAGACCCTAGGGACATGGTTATCTGTAGTGTTAAGGTTTGGGTAAAAAGTTGAAAGAATGTCCGTATGACTCTTAAAACCTAAGATTCGAGAGGGCAAACGATTTATGAGATGAGTAGCAGTAAGAATTGGTTCTCCCCATAAAACTTGACACATGATTTTAAAATAACAGGGCTCGGGTTTTTTTCAAGGAGATACCCATTTTCCATTCTACTACCTCGTTTTGTTGTGGAGTTCTTACACTAGAAGACTCATGAATTATTCCCTCTTTTTGTAGGAATGGGGTAAGGATTTGATTGAAGTAATCCCTGGCATTATCTAACCTAAATCTTTGGATACTGACCCCAAATTGATTCTTGATCATGGAATAGAAGTTTGGGAGTACGGTACTAACATCAAACTTATGTTTGAGCAAAAAAATCCATGTAACACGAGTACAATCATCAATAAAAGAAACAGACATTTTACCCTAGAAACATTAGAGACGGTAGATGGACCTCAAATCAGTCATGTAAAACTTGATGAGACTAATTATGTTGCTTGGTCAAGATCCTGTTTGTTGTTCATCAAAGCTAGATGATTACAGAGTTACATTAATGATGACAATAAGAGACTTGACGTCAATAGTTCTGATTATAATCAGTGGGAGTCCAAGAATCCTCTCGTCATATCTTGGCTCATCAGTACTTCACATACTCTGTTTTCCTATTAATCTTCTCTCTGTTAGTTCTATCACTACGGACCTTAATTGCAAAGTTGAATTTTTTCCTGACTATTGTGTTCTTCAGGACCTTCACAAAGGGTAGAGGATTGGAACTGGTAGACTGCAGGATGGCTTATATGTCTTGGAAGAAGGGCGCTTGACAGTTGCACGTCGAGCGTCTTTTGGAAACATTGTGATTAATAAGGAAATTCTATAGTGGCATAGGCGGTTAGGACCTCCCTCATTTTTTGTTCTGGCAAAACTTTATCCAAACTTGTTTAAAAGAACTTTTAATTCTTTGTTTTGTGAAGCATGTGAACTTGCTAAACACACTAGAAGTTCTTATCATTTATC
>JANPWT010000007.1:120688-147885 GCA_024678245.1 Erythroxylum densum
AAAACCAAGAATGAAGTTTTTTCATGCTTCCAATCTTTTCACAAAATGATTTGTACTCAACATGATGCTAGAGTTAAAATCTTATGGTCAGATAATGGAATGGAGTATATGGATGGCAAATTTCGTGCCTATCTAGATTCTAATGAAATAGCACATCAAACTAGTTGTGCCTATACTAGTGAATAGAACGGAGTTGCGGAAAGGAATAACAGATACATTCTGGAGGTTGCGCGATCACGCATGTTCACAATGAATCTTCCAAAGGGATATTGGGATGATGCAGTCCTTTCAGCCGCCTATCTTATCAACAGAATGCCACTTTGAATTTTAGATTTTAAAAGCCATGTTGAAATGTTACAAGGTACAAACTCTTATACTATGCCTCCAAGAGTCTTTGAGTGTGTTTGCTTTGTTCATGCTCGGAATATTGGCAAGTTGGAGCCAAGAGCTTTGCATTGTGTGTTTGTTGGATATTCTCTCACTCAAAAAGGATATAAATGTTATCATCCCTCGTCTAAGAAATACATAGTAAGTATGGATGTCACTTTTCTAGAGTAGGAGTCCTATTTCACCATGTCCCCAACTCCTCTTTAAGGGGAGAATGAGATTGAAGAAGTGTTGCTTGACTCTATGGATAATGTGATCCAAGGAGGAAAAACAATTCAGGGGGAAACAACTAGTTTGGTTTAAGAGGATCGCAGTTGACGTTTAGATAGACCAGACTTAAAGACATACTCAAGGTGAGATATGACAGAAAAAGCCATCATGTAGTCTATGCCAATGCCATCCTCTTCCCTCGAAAACAGTGGTGAGCTAGAATATGATTTATCTGATGATTTAGATAAGTCGATTGCGCTTCGAAACTTGTTAGAAGTTGCACCAAGCACCCAATTTCTAACTTTGTTACATATGACTTACTATCTCCTGCCTATAGAGCCTTTGTCTTGTCTATTTTTTCTGTGTCTATTCCGTAGAATTGGAGAGAAGCAATGGAAATTGTCCAGTGGAAAGAAACTATGATTGAAGAAATGAAGGCCTTAGCAAAAAATGAGACTTGGGAACTTGTTGCAAATGGGTATCCACAGTGAAGCATAAGCCAGATGGATCCATTGAGAGATACAAGGCGAGATTGGTGGCTAAAGGCTTTATTTAAACATATGGAGTGGACTATCAAGAAACCTTTGCTCCTGTTGCTAAGATAAATACAATCAGAGTTTAACTCTGATGTGCAGCTAACTTGGATTGGGACTTACAACAGTTTGATGTCAAAAATGCATTTCTTCATAGGGATCTGGAAGAGGAGGTGTATATGGAGATTCCTCTAGGGTTTGAAGATGAGAAGACACAAGGGAAGGTTTGTAGGATAAAAAAGGCCTTATACGGGCTGAAACAATGATTGGGACTTACAACAGTTTGATGTTAAAAATGCATTTCTTCATGGGGATTTAGAGGAGGAGGTGTATATGGAGATTCCTCCAAGGTTTGAAGATAAGACACAAGGGAAGCTTTGTAGGTTAAAAAAGGCCTTTTATGAGCTGAAACATCACCATGAGTATGATTTGAAAAGTTCAATCGGGCTATGATCTCCTTTGGTTATCAACAGAGTAATGTGGATCATACCCTATTTATCAAGCACTCCCAAGGTAAGATCACGCTTTTTATTGTCTATGTTAATGACATTATTGAAATTGGAAGTGATACAGAAGAGATGGCTAGGCTGAAGAAACTACTTGCTCAAGAATTTGAAATTAAGGACTTAGGAAAATTGCAATATTTCTTGGGAGTTGAAGTCGCTAGATCAAGAAGAGGAATCTTTTCTCCCAGAGAAAATATGTCCTAGACTTATTAGAAGAAACCAGTATGATGGGTTGTAAACCAGTTGAATCTCCTATCGAGAGCAACCACAAACTGCAAACAGGAACAGATACATCAGTGGACATGAGAAGATATCAAAGGTTAGTGGGGAGAATTATCTATCTTTCTCACACTAGGGCAGATATAGCATTTGCAGTTAATCTGGTAAGTCAGTACATTCATGATCCACAAGAACCACACTTACAAGCTATATTTCGCATTTTGCGCTATCTAAAGTCTATTCAGGAAAATGCTTTATGTTCACTAACGATGGTCATTTTAAGATAGAAGCATTTACAAATGCTGATTGGGCTAAATCTCCAGATGATAGGAGGTCAACCATTGGTTATTGTATGCTCATAGGAGGAAATCTAGTTACCTGGAAAAGCAAGAAATAGATTGTAGTTGCTAGTTCCAGTGCGGAAGTTGAATATAGAGCTATGGATCAAGGAGTGTGTGAACTATTGTGGGTAAAGAAGCTGATGAATGAATTCCAACTGATAGATGAAGTTCATCTGTCTACTGTGATAACAAAGCTGCCATTAGGATCTCACAATCCTGTTCAGCATGATAGAACAAAACACATAGAAATTGACCGACACTTCGTGAAGGACAAACTTGTGAATGGCTCTCTGCAATTATTCCATGTGAGGTCAAACGAACAACTGGTAGATGTTTTCACCAAAGAACTCTACAACAAACAGTTTCATAACCTCGTTTGCAAGTTGGGCATGTGCGATATTTATGCACCAACTTGAGAGGGAGTGTTGACCAAAGATCATTAGCATTGATATTGTTATAATTACGCCTATAATCTCTCATATAATTGAGAGATTTCATAGAGTTACTAGCTAGATTACTTCCTAAATAGTCATAGGAATTTTGTATATAAACCCTTGTTCCTATGTACCAAAATCATGTAACACAAATTGTCTTCAACTTTCATCACTTTTGGTGTGGATTATTCTGACATTTTCTCTCCTATCACTAAATTAACCTTATTCATTTATTCATGTCTATGGTAGCTAATCATGATTGGCCCTTACATTAGTTAGACAAAAAAAAAAGCCCTTCTTATATGGTAACCTTTAGGATGAAATATATATGGAGAAACCACTTGAGTTTGTTGCTCAGGGGTAGTATAAGAAAGTTTGTCATCTTCGAAAAGTCCCTATATGGTTTAATATAGGGTTCCCTTAGCTTGAAAATTTTAGTCAAGTAGTAGAAACATTTAAAATGAATATGAATAAGTTTGGCCACTCAGTTTTCTATAAATATTTTGCGTTTGGCATTATTCTCCTTATTGTGTATGTGGATGATATTGCCACTATTGGAAGTTGTGAAATATTAGCAGAGAAGAAATACTCTCATTCTCATATATTGTAGGTTACAGCAATGGTTAATATATATATAAAATTGCCTATACTAAATAAAGTATCAGATTTCCTAAGATACATGGAAATTTGTATCTTATCCTAATCCCAAAAAATCAGGGATTTACATGATTTCTATAGCTATACAATCTACTAGATAATACTGCATGATTCTACATGATCTGCATAGATAATATTGTATAATCTGCATGATACTGCATAATCTGCATGTATAATACTGCAGAATCTGCATGATACTGCATAATCTGCATGGATAATACTTCATGATTCTGCATAATCTGCTTGATTCTACACAATCTGACAGAAGTGATACGTGAACATTTCACCTTTGAAGTGCTTTCTTCATAATTAGTTTCACACACAAGATTTAGAATTTTTGAAATATCTTCTAGAAAGAGAGGTGACAATAAGCAAGAAAGGCATTTTTCTGTATAAGAGAAAGTACATGCTTGACCTATTAACTGAGATCAAAAAATTGAGGTCTAATCCATGTAGTGCTTCAGTACTTCCTAATTTGCAACTCACCAAAGACGGAGACTTATTTAAAGATCTTGAGAAAAGTAAGAGAGTGGTTAGGCAATTGAACTATCTTGCAATAACTTGTTTTGATATTGTATATTCTATCAGTATTATAAGTCAATTCATGTCTTTTAAACGGTCCATCAATAAGCTGCTTTAGAACATATCCTATAATACTTAAGAGGGAGTTTTTGGTCTGGAGATATTGTATGAAAATCATGGACATATTCATATTGAGTGTCTCTTAGATGTAGATTGGGTAAGTTCTAGGATTAATTAGAAATCCACTATTGTTTGTTGTGTTTTTATTGGAGGAAACGTGGTTTTATGGAAAAGCAAAAAGTTAAATGTTGTGCCCAGGTCAGTACAAAATCTGAATGTAGAGTTATGACACAATCGATATATGTAATAATGTAGATATATAAGCTCTTAATAGAGATTGGTCATAAATCCTCACTATTAGCAAAGTTGTGGTGTGTTAACCAATCTACTCTGCATATTGCTTCTAGTCATGTGTTTCATGAACGAACTATGCTTATGAGATTGGTTGTCATTTTGTTTGTGACAAAGTGCAGCAAAACTTGATCTTTATAGGATATGTGAAAACTGGAGAATAACTTGGAAGTATTTTCACATAGATTCTAAATGGATTTCGTCTATATTTGTAACAAGCTAAGTATGACTAATATCTATGCTCCAGCTTGCGGGAGAATGTTACAGATTGTATAACTTGATTATAGAGATTGTTCTAGATTGTTTAGCTAGATTATAAGGATGCCATTTACTTGCCTAATCAGGAATTGAACAATTTGTGTATATTTGTACTTTTACCTATGTACAAAATTATCGGTTGAGACAATATTTCCTCTCTTTGTGTCATATTAGTAGTAACATATTTTATTATCACACTTGATCCAACAAATTTGATCATTGATTGTGAATATTATTTTCAGCTCCTCTTTTTTCACATATGCTGTCTCTTTCATTCCTTTTGATGCGTAGCTCTGTGCTATGATAGGGTTGGAAGTCTTTAGAGACTGTAGCTGCAGCTGAAAGGTTGGCCTTGACCCTTCAAGCAACTAGGAATATAAAGGAAGCAAGTGAACTTCTTGAAAGGTGAATCCTATTGGATAAATCTCTAATCAAAACATGTCATCCTCAAAATGTGATGAAATTACATTTTCGTAACATTAGAAAATATATCATCTATTATTATTCTTCACCCAATGCCCTAAACTTTTGAATTTGATGATTTTTTGACATGTTTTTAGAGCATATATGACTAAGAGGTATCAAATTTTATACTTCCCTAGTTTTTGGTGGATTTGTGATTTATTGAAATTTGCCACATTTCATGATAGAGACATGTTAGAATAAGATATGATCAATTTGTTAGCATCACCAATAATTTAAAATTTTAAGTTGAATTGTCTCTTTATCTTTAACTTATTTAAGTGCAGGTGTTTGGACGTTCGGAAAATATTGCTTCCCAAAGATCACATTCAGGTTTGTATTTAGAGAATTCTTATTGTAAAAATGGAGGGAGGGAAGCAGGGAGAAATAAGTTAAAATGTGGTTTAATCTTGTTTACTAGAGTGTCATTAATCGGTTTAAGTCTAAAATTGTCTAGCTCATGTTCATATTCCATCTGATCTCTTTCTCTTTGGCAGATTGGTGCCAACATGTTTCAACTTGCTAGGGTGGCAATGCTAATATCAAATACGCTAAGAAAGGTCAATGCCTCTGAAGCAATGGCTGAGCTTGATAAGGCAAGAGAACTTCTGTGCATGTCTGCAAGGTTTGTTTCTTTTTTCTTTTTTGCAAAGTTTATGCTAATGCACGTGCAAAATAACTTTTTTAATCTAGTCTTGTATTAACAAAAATGCTTAGCTATTGTATATACGATTTAATCCAATTAAAGGGGCTACCAGAGCCATCTCTTTCTAATGTTGTTGCCATATTACTACTCTAGACATCATTAAGATAAAAGAAAAAGAAATAACAAAGGAAAAGCAATCGGGAGATTGGTTTTTACTGAAAAAATTGGACCGATGTATGGAAAATGACAAGTGGATAGAGTCCTACCCTACAAGTAGCGCTTTGTTTGATGATCCAACTGTATCGGATCACAGTCCAATAGTATTGGAGTTGCAAACAGGTGATAGTAGGAGGAAGACCCCATTTAGGATCTTCAATCACTTGATGGATAGTCTTGACTTTAGAAACATACTCATCGAGGAGATGCAGGGGGCCGTACATGGATCAAAAGGATATTAGATCACCATGAGACTCAAAGCCTTGCAGAATCGACTGAAATTGTTCAGTAGGAAAATAGTCCAACCAGACTTGAAAGCTCTAATTGAAGCCCTAGAAGAGCTAAAGCAATGTCAGAAAGGAATATTGGTTAAACCAGAAGATTTGTAACTAAGAACACAGGAAGCTGCATTGGTGGAAAAATATAATCTATTGCTGAATAGTACCAATACTTAAAGGTAGAAATCTTGGATGCTCTGGATGAAGGCGGGTGAGAGATGTACTAAGTATTTTATGAGCTCAATTTCAGCTAGGAGGAATAAGAATTCTATCTGATTGCTGGAAGATGACACGGGGCGGATCCATGAGGAGATTGAAAGTAAGAAGAGGGTTTCCTTAGAGTACTATACTCGGTAATTTGGGATTGTAATGCCAGTAAGAAATATACCTGTATAGGGTCTAACAGGGCTTAAACAACTTGATGAAGATGATAAGGTGGCGTTGGTAAGAGAAATAACAAGGGAAGAAATCAAGAATGCTATTTTTTCAATGAACTCCGACAAAGCCCCAGAACTAGATGGTTATAATGGGAGATTCTTTCAAAAACATTGGGATATTGTAGGAGAAGAAGTGGTAGCAACAGTGGATGAGTTCTATAAGAGAGGAACATCCTCAAGAAATGGAACAAAACATTTATCTGCGTTATTCCCAAACAGAGTAATGCATGGAAGATGGAACAATGTAGGCCTATAGTTTGCTATAATTTTCTTTATAAAACCATCACGAAGATCTTAGCTAATAGGTTGAGAGCTAGCCCAGGGGAAAATAATTACCCAGAACAGAATGCTTTAATCAAGGGGAGATTAGTGGGAACAAATATCCTACTTTGCCAGGGACTGTTAGAGGGCTATCACTCTGAGAGGAGCATGAGGAATTGCACCATAAAGATGGACCTCGCAAAGGCCTATGACTCAATCAACTGGAGCTTTCATTTTACTATATTGAAGGCAGTCGATTATCCTCCTCTGTTTAGAAAAATGGGTTGAGGAATGTGTAACTACTGCTTCTATGGCAATCTTGGTGGATGGGGAACCTAAAAACCTGATTAAAGCAAGGGGGGGCTTGAGGCAAGGGGACTCATTTTCCCCTTACCTGTTTGTCCTATTCATGGAGGTTTTGTCAACTCTTCTTGTGAATACCATAAGGTGGCATCCAAAGTTCTAGTTTCATGACAGATGTAAAGGTTTGAAGCTCACACACTTAGCTTTTGCAGATGACCTCTTACTGCTTTGCAAGGTTGGGAAAAACTCGATTAATATAATCATGCAAGTAATGAAGGAATTTTATGTTTAAGATGCAACCCTCTGAAGAGTTGTTTCTATTTATCTTGCAACTCAAGTAGAGAGGTAGCACCTATAGCTAACGAGATGGGATTAACACAA
The DNA here is from genome assembly GCA_024678245.1 of Erythroxylum densum. Lineage (NCBI taxonomy): Eukaryota > Viridiplantae > Streptophyta > Magnoliopsida > Malpighiales > Erythroxylaceae > Erythroxylum > Erythroxylum densum. Next base: position 128,151 of record JANPWT010000007.1, read on the forward strand.
GGGCAACTACCCTTCAAATACCTAGGGGTACCAATTTCTCAAAGAAGAATCAATGATGGAGATTGTAAACCTCTGTTGGACTTAATTCATGGAAGAATCAATCAATGGAGCAATCGGTTCCTTAGCTATGGAGGCAGGCTACAGCTAATTCAGACAATATTGAGCAATCTTACCACTTATTGGATCAACCATTTATCCATTCCCAAAAATATCCTTAAGGAAATCGACAGGAGGGTTAGGGATTTCTTGTGGAACAACTCAAACCAAGGCAGAACCAAAGCGAAGATCAGTTGGGACAAAATTTGTAGACATAAGCAACAGGGGGGCATCCATTTTGCAAGGATGAATCATAGGGTGAGCAGGGGGTGGAATTTGTGGTGGTTATGTTACAAAAAGGAGGATTTATGGGTGAAATGGATACGTAATGTATTCATTAAGCACAAGAGTATTTGGATCCTACAGTCAAGGCAGGATATGTCAAGCACTCTCAAAGGAATTCTAGAAACCAGACAATGGATGTAGAGTCAGGTATTCCATAGGATTGGGAATAGAGAAAGCACGTCTTTTTTGGTATGATAATTGGCACTGTAAAAGTCCTCTATATAAGGTGGAGGAGGTACAGGGCTTGAAATTAGTGGTGAATCCAACTACCAAAGTAAATATGCTCATTATGGAAGAGTTGCCTCGATGTCGGGAAGGAGAGCAAGATGAAATTTAGTGGCTAGCAAATAACTTAAGAGAGTTGCGCAATTGCAGAGTATTCAAACAAAAAAGTAGAAGCAGTGAAATGGTTTTTCAGGCCATCTTCCTGCATTGCAGATTGGCCATGTTAACCAGAGAAATAGCTACAAATCTGACAAGTAACATGAAGAGCAGATGGGGATTGGAGTAATACTGGACTAAGTGGTCTCCCAAGTTCCCTCGATCTCAAGATGTAGACGATTACTAATGGATTATATTAGTTTTATCCTCTAGATTGTATATATTTTCTTATAATGAAATCTATTAATTTAAAAAAAACTTCTGACTTATTTGAATAATTAACTGCTTTATTACATGTGGATGGCTACTGAAGATGAAAAACAAATATGCATCTGGATGGCTTATCCATTACATGTCACTAACATTGTAGTGGATATGTCCAAGTAGCCATATACCCATTCGATGAATAATTGAACCTGGAGTTGTTGACATTTGTTTACAACTACCAATCTTTGTTGTGCAGGAATTTTCTCCTTGTAATTCCTTAGTTTACTTAAGGATTGCTGACTTACGGTTTTGTAGATTATCCTTAACACTTGTGAAATTCTAAGTCAAGTCTAGCAAATAAACTATAGAACTTTCACCAAGATAATGGTATTTAGGAATTTAGTTAAATCTAGAATATTATATAAACTTGCTAGTTATTACTAGTTACTATTACCATTTACCTTTTTATCTTAACCTTTTGTCAACTTGTGGTTTATCAATTATTTATTGTAGCAAGACAAGTTTATATTTGTTGTTCATTTGTACTTTTTACTATTATGATCCTTCTTAGTTCTAGGGTTTGTAGGTTATCATGTACTGGTGTACTCCTATTTCAAGGTATAGGGGATAAGTAGAAAAGGACTGCTTAGTTCACCCATAAATATATGTGCATGCACTTTAGCATCAAAGTAATTGATCATTGAGTATTGAGAAATGAAAATTTGGTAGTTAGCAAGATTGGTGCATGCCCTTTAGCATCAAAGTAATTATTCATTGAGTATTGAGAAATGAAAATTTGATAGTTAGCAAGATTGATTTAATGAAGATTTTGATAATGAGGTATTATAGTTTTTGATATTATTATTGTCAGTGCTCTTGTATAATAAGATTCTATTTTAATTAGCCTTTCATACATTGAAAGAAGTATGTATTGCTAAAATACTAGGGCTGATACTTCATAATAGATACAACAATAATTCATCATTTCTTTTTACTTATATGAAAACAATCACTCTTTGGTGGCTTCCAGGTGATTTTAGGATAGATGTTGGTTATTATGTATAATTAGTAATTAAGGGTTATAGTGTATTTTCCTATATTAGGTTAAGTGTATAGGTTATCTGTATATAGCCCTTGTAATCGTATGTTTAAAGTAAATGAGTAATTAGAAGATTATCGATTCCTCAAAAATCTTCATGGTATCAGAGCCTTTGCCGATTGAAGCTTGAGTTTACTCCCTTCTACAGTAGGTTAGTTGGGAAGAATAGTGTTTCATTACACTAGTTTTTGGCAAGTGTGAAGAGGTCACATTTTGCTCCTCTCCTTTCAACACAGTCGTCGTTGGAGCACAGTTCAGGGGACGTTCTGCAGGTACCCAAATTTCGAAATCATCCGACCTCGTGCATGAGCATACGCGCCACCCTTCCATTTCGACAGTTCCTCCACTTGCCAACACGTGTAGCGTGTGACATCACCTCCGGCCACCGTTCGTCTTTGTTTTTGGACAGACCTATTTGCTGGCCTTCTCTGATTCCAACCAGCTACAATCTTGTCGCTTCCGACGTTGTTGGTTTTTTGGACCTCTCATTATGCTGTTGTTTTTTTGTTCCTTTCTTCACTTCTGTCGTGCCATTATGTCAGATAATAATGAAGCTTCTAAGGAGGTAGAGAAACATTATCCTATTAATGGCAGTCCCTATTCTCTGATTAGTCCTATTAAATTAGATGGCAGTAGCACTTATTTAGCTTGGTCTAGATCATGTTTGCTGTCTATCAAGGCTAGAAGGTGTTGATAGGAATAAGAAACCACCACTTGTTGTTGATCCTACCTTTTAGTCAATGGAACTCTGATAATTCATTGATTATGTCTTGGCTTCTTAATTCTATGCACCCTAAGATCTCCTGACAGTATTTACTGCTTAACACTGCGAAGAAGATATGGAAAGCTACAAAAACTACTTATTCTCGTATGGGAAATGATGCTCGGATTTTTGAACTCCGGAACAAAATTAATGACACAAAGCAAGGTGAGCTTACTGTTTTAGATTATTTTTCTGAGTTGGATAGTTTATGGCAGGAATTGGATTATTATCAAGATTTTCAAGCCAAGTGTGTTGATGATGCAGTACTGATTCAAAACATGCTTGAAAAGGAGTGAGTCTATGACTTTTTGGCTTATTTGAATCCAGAATTTGATCAGTTGAGAATTCAAGTTATTGGTAGATCTCCTTTTCTCTCTCTTGAGGAGGCAAATTCTTCAATCCAACAAGAAGAGACCAAAAAAAGTGTGATGCTTTATACTGCACCAGTTGAGAAGTCGGGCTTAATAGCTCATATTACTCATGAGCAGCCAAAGGATGTTACTTCTGATAAAGATCATTTGCATTGTGATTACTATAGAAAGGCAAGGCATACAAAAGAGACTTGCGGGAAGTTGCGTGGGAGACCTACTAGGGCCCGAGGGGGGAAACGAGCCAACCCTACAAGGGCTCAAGCAAATCTACTAGAAACTGTAGAATCATCCAAGAAGTCTGCTTCAGTTGACAGTCTCTCTTCTTATGAAATTCAACATTTTAGGCGTCTCCTGTCACAACTCAACTCTTCCTATAGTGCTACCTCCAATTTTGTCAAGTTAGGTAACACTTTTGGTGAACTTAACTCATGGATTATTGATTCTGGTGCGAATAGACATATGACAGGCATTTCTAAAGGCTTTCTTATCTACTCTCCTTGTCTAAAAAGGATAGTGTCAGGGTGGCTAATGGATCCTTAACTCCTATTTCCGAGACAAGTTATATTGTTTGCACTCCTAATTAAGTTGTCTTCTGTTCTTCATGTTCCTTAATTCCCTGTCAATCTTTTATTTGTCAGTGCTATCACCAAGGCTCTAAACTGTAAGGTTGAATTTTTTTCCTGATTATTGTATCTTTCAGGATCTTCAAACAGGGAAGAGAATTGGCAGTGGTAGAGAGCATAATGACTTATACATGATGGAAGTTAGTCAAGGTTTGGCCTTTTTTGGGGAATATTAAGATGTTAACTAGGAAATAATATAGTGGCATAGGCGGTTAGGGTATCCATCATTTTTTGTTTTAGAAAAACTATATCCCAGTTTATTTTCTAGAACTTAGTTTGATTATTTATCTTGTGATGCTTGTGAGTATGCTAAGGATACTAAAAACTCTTACCATTCAAGTGATAATAAAGTCGTTGTTCCTTTTAGGCTTATTCATTTTGATGGTTGCGGGCTTGCACAGATTGCTTCTTTGTCTAGAAATCGATGGTTTGTTACTTTCATTGATTGTTGCACTAGAATGACTTGGGTGTATTTGATTAAAGCAAAAAGTTCTCCTTATTTCAATCTTTTCATAACATGGTTCACACTCAGTTTGATGCTAAGATAAAGGTATTGTGAACTAATAATGGGACAAAATACATGGATAGTAGGTTTGATACTTATTTGGAGTCCTATGGGATTGCTCATCAAACTAGTTGTCCTTATACTAGTGCTCAAAAATGGGGTAGTTGAAATGAAAAATAGACATTTGTTGGAAGTTGCTAGATCCCTTATGTTTACTATGAATGTTCCAAAGTCATACTGAGGGTATGCTATACTTGTGGCAGCCTATCTTCTTAATTGAATGCCTCTCAAAACTCTCCAATTCTGGACTCCTTTAGAAGTCCTAACTGGGGAACATGGCTATGCTGTTCCACTAAAGGTTTTTGGGTGTGTTTGCTTTGTCTATACTAGGCATGTTGGGAAATTAAAACCGGGGGCCCTTAAATGTGTGTTCATTGGGTATTTTCCAACCCAAAAGGGATATAAGTGCTATCACCCCCCATCTAGGAAGTTTTATGTCAGTATGGATGTTACCTTTTGGGAGTTTGAACCTTACTTTGGCACTGCACAGTCACCTTTTCAGGGAGAGAGCAATCGAGAAGAAGTGGTGCCTATGGTACTTCTTGATCTTGTGCAGAGGGAGAATGAGGAGACTAATGTTTAGAGGGAGACTGATGTTTAGGGTGAGATTGTTGTTGGATGTTTAGATAGACCTGATTTGTTGAGATACTCGAGGAAGAACAGGTTTGAAGAAGCCATCATGCTTTCTACCCTACAAGAATCCTCGGGTGAGTTATTTTCTGATTATGATTAAAATTTACCCATTGCTCAGACAAAAGGGGTCAGGTCGTGTACAAAACATTCTATTACTAACTTCGTCTCTTATGATTCCTTGTCTCCCTCCTATAGAGCCATTGCCTTGTCTGTTTCCCCTATGTCTATTCCACAGGATTGGAGGGGAGCTATCACAGATCCAAAATAGAAGGAAGCTATGGTAGAAGAAATGAAAGCTCTCGCTAAGAATGAAACCTGGGAACTAGTTACTTCTCTAGGCAAGAAGCTAGTTGGCTACAAGTGGGTGGTCACAATAAAACACAACGTTGATGGTTCGATTTAAAGATTCAAAACCAGATTAGTGGCAAAGGGATTCACTCAGACTTATGGAGTTGATTATCAGGAGAGGTTTGCCCCTGTTGCCAAAATGAAAACAATCAGAATCTTGCTATCATGTGCAGCTAACTTGAATTGGGATTTGCAGCAATGTGATGTAAAAAATGCATTCCCACATGGAGACCTGGAAGAAAAAGTTTGTATGGAGATTCCTCCTGGTTTGATAATGAGAGATAAAAAAAGTTGTGCAGATTGAAGAAAGCCTTGTATGGGTTGAAACAATCACTCAGAGCTTGGTTTGACAGATTCAACAAAGCCATGATCTCTTTTGGGTATCAACAAAACAAATGCTAATCATACGCTCTTTATGAGACACTACAAGGGTAAGATCACTCTTCTTATTGTTTATGTTGATGATATAGTGATGACAGGAGATGATAAAGAAGAAATGGCTCAGCTGAAGAAGCTCTTAACTTAAGAGTTTGAGATCAAGGATCTTGGAAAGTTACAATACTTCTTGGGAATTGAAGTTACAATATCAATAAAAGCAATCTTCATTTCTCAGAGGAAATACATTCTAGATCTTGTGAATGAAACCGGTGTGCTGGGATGTAAACCAGCAAAATCACCCATTGAAAGCAATCATAAGTTGCAAGCAGGAATTGAAGAATTAGTTGATAAAGGCAGATATTAGAGATTAGTTGGTAGGCTTATCTACCTTTCTCACACCAGACCAAACATTGCTTATGCAGTTAGCTTAGTGAGCTAGTTTATGCGTGATCCTAGAGAATCTCATCAGCAAGCTATCTTTCGCATTTTTTGATATTTAAAGTCAACCCCAGGAAAAGATCTTTTCTCAAAACATGGTCATCTTCAAATTGAAGCCTCTAGAGATGCGGATTAGGCTGGATCTTTAGATAACAGAAGATCCACCTTTGGTTATTGCATACTTGTAGGAGGTAACTTAGTCACTTGGAGAAGCAAGAAATAGAGTGTGATTGCAAGATCAAGTGCAGAAGTTGCTAGCAGAGTTGAAGTTGGTTGGAGAAGATAGGCTATCTTTGTATGGTGATAACAAAGCTGTAATCTGTATTGCTCGTAATCCAGTTCAACATGACCGAACGAAGCACATTGAAATTGATCGTCATTTTATCAAAGAAAAGTTAACTGATGTTGTCTTGAGCTTGTTCCATGTATCGTTGGAAAAGCAGCTAGCTGATGTTTTTCACAAAAGGACTCAATAGTCGAGCCTTTCATACCATTGTCTACAAGTTGGGCATGTGTAATATGTTTGCACCAATTTGAGGAGGAATGTTGGTTATTATGTATAATTAGTAATTAAGGATAATAGTATATTTTCCTATATTAGGTTAAGTGTATAGGTTATTTGTATATAACTCTTGTAATCGTATGTTTAACGTAAGTAAGTAATAAGAAGGTTATCGATTCTTCAAAAATCTTCAATAGGAAGGCACATAAATACAACTTGCAACTAGAGCTTTTGGGTGACTTTAGGGTGCCTACAACTAGATCACAAACAAGGGCATGTTAAACTAGTTTCAACTGACAATTGCCAAATTAATTTATGAAGCTTAGTAGATGTTGGACTAGTTTCAATTCACTTAGTCATAATTGTTCGATTCAACTTATTACGATTAGCCTTTGTTGACAGATTAGGAATGACAGATTAGGAATGTGTATAATTAAGATTCTTCCGTTATTATTCTTTCTTAATTAGTTCCTTAATTAGTTCTTCCTTAATTAGGATAGTTTTTTCCTATATATTCATGTGTATATACCTTGTAAATATATCAATAGAGAATGGAAAAATCCTTCAGCCTTGATAGTATCCACCTAGTATAATTGTTGTACTTAGTCTACATATCAGTTCTTCAACAGAAAATGAATTCAATGTGAATGAGATTAAACAACTATGAGGCCTACCTAAAATTGTTTCTAAGTTTTTTGTTCATGTTCATTGCTTCAAAATGATAAAGGCTCCATTTCCTTGCTTCCATTACCTAGAATTATTGTTTATTCTAGCATAATGAATCATACCTCATATAGTCCTTCAAAAGAATACATTAATTTCCTTTTTCTTTTTCCATAGATAACAATATGCGTTGTCAAATTACAAATGGAGTTAACATAAAAAAAGGGTTAATTACTAAAAAATCCTAAAGTTTACAGAATTTTGCAATTATAGTCTGAACTTTAAAAAGTGGCAATTAAATACTTGAACTTTTATTTTTTCTCAAATATAGTCCGACGTTAGTGTTTCTGTTAACGAAGCTAATGTGGCTATGTTATAGTAAATGTAGGATGCCATTTTTGTGACTATCAAATCTCAGCCACATACTTTCCCCATGGTCGTCGACAAACACCTCTATAATGCTGCTTTTGGTTCGTAATCTCGGTTATGTTGTTAAATGTTGTGATGTTGGGGGAGGTATGGTTATGTTTGCCATGGTGGGTTTTTGCTGTCTTAAAGTCAAAACCTTTGAGGGCTTTGATTTCTTAGAATCAGAGGTGTACAATCCAAGGTTGTTGATGAACGTGAAATTGTCCATGGAAGTGATGTCTCTTAATAGGTGTTGTTTGATAAGTTTCAGGGTTGAAGATTCATCCAAAGAACCCATTTAAACCTTAATTAGCTAGTGATAGTGTGGAAATTGAGTTCAAAGAGAGAAGAAGAAGAAGAGAAAGGTGAGGCTTTTGTTGTTGTTGAGTGGAAATTAGAGAGTAAGAGGGTATATAAAGGGAAGAACAACAAGACAGACATTGAAGAGGGAGGAGGTTTCTTAGGAGGTTCTATAGGTGGTGTGAGGAAGCATCATTTGGTGAGGTGAGTAATGTATCAATGGAGGGTATTCAATATGAGAGACTTATGCTGAAAGTAGCAACCTATTGTCACTATTAAATTCAAAAGCACCATCTTTCTGTCTGGAGCATCTGTTATCAGAATGAAGGGCTCCTGTAGAAGGGGCATTGTTAATTATTTGTCAAATTGCTATAGTTGTTTTTGACAGGAGGTGATGAGACGTATTGGCGAAAACAAAATAAGACGCATAAAATTTTATCAGCAAAGAGAAAAACGAAAGACAAAAAGAACATAGGCTATTATCTCACCTTGATTTGTGAGGTTTATATACAGTTTTGTATAGAGATTGGTTTTCTGTTTGGATGATTTTTTTTCCTGTCTGTTTACTCTTCCCTCGTATGCCTAATCCCCTCAAAGTGAATTACTAACAATTAATTTAATTTGATTATAATCTCATGTGGAAATTGATTTACACCTAGCAACCACTTCAGCTCCGTTAATAGAAACACTAACATTAGGCTAATTTGAGAGAAATTAAAAGTTTAGGTATTTAATTGCCACTTTTAAAAGTTTGGGTTATATTTGCAAAATTAAGTTTTGAGAATTTTTTTGGTAATTAACCCTAAAAAATATGTTTGATTTATTTTTAACAGTTAAAATTTGAAAAAAAAAACTAAAATAGGACTGAATTAGAAAAATGTGAAGTAGGAGGGATGAAATATTGGTTATCTTTTGGAAGAAAATATCCATATGGTATTTGTTGGCTAAACTTCCAAAGAAAATATCCCTACTTGTCTTTTTCGATGGGTTTAATTTGCACTGTCCTCCATTTGAATCTTACATTCATACACGGTTATATTTGTTAGGATAGCACGGCAAGTGTTAAATAAGCTGAGAAAACAGTTGAGCAGCAAGAAAAAGAATGGAGCACTTGAAGAGTCCACAAGAGAAGGTCGTACAGCATTAATAATACTGGTGAGTTCCTTTCCTGCATGTTGTTGGATTAAGAAACGTTTCTTCTTTCATAAAAGATTACATTATTTGCTAAAATCCTCCATAAAATAGTCATTGTTGAATTATTGTCCTATATCTTAGTTTACAAAAACCATTACACCACTTTTACATCTTGTCTTTAAAATATTGTACTTATTTATTTTTTTTTAACAAAAGTAAACAAAAAATATATGTGATAATCAAGCTTTCCTGCTTCAAAAATGATTGCTAGTGAAATGTACATATCTCAGATATATGTAGTTGAATTTGTTAAATTGGAACTAGAATCATTTGCATTGAAGTGTCATTTGTGTGTGATTGGGTCCTCAAGGTAATTGCTACCATCAAAGAGTGCCCTTGAAACCATATTAACTTTGGATGTCAACTTATATTAAATCTGGGAATAAAAGATTACGTGTTGCGATATTTTCACATGTAATTTTTAAAGCATGGGAATGATAGAAACCTTACTTTGACTCACAGCTGCAATCACTTGGTACTCTTGGACTTCTGGAGATTTCACGGAAAGAATTACGGGAATCAATGGTTAGTATAAAAAATAAGATTAATTTATTGTCATTATTACAAGTCCAGCTAATAGCATGGAATTTTGACGACTGGATATGAGTGTTCATCGAAAGAGCAGTTTTTTTCTCTTTTGAGCCACACATTTTTTGCCTGGCTCTCAAACTTGCCTTACTGTTATGAATTATCATCGTCACTTTGAATTGATTAGTGGACTTCATGTACACTTTTCAAGTTTCAAAATCACTTTTTTCTATAAATACATAAATTGAACTGATTTCAGCTATTATGATTCATTTTTTTTTTGGGTTTTAAGAATTCCTGTTGACTTGTATGTTGACTGTTAATGTGCTTGAGTTGATGAGCAGGGAGACCAATCATCCACTGGTGGAGCAGCAAGTGCCTTTTCTGAATGCGTTTATGCTTACAAAGAGGTAAATTTCATATGAATATTATTCTGTTGGTAAGGTTTTTTGCCAATGGATGATAGATCCAACCTGTGGTTGTGAGAATCTAAACTCTTCCTTTGTTTCTAATGTCCCTCTCCCTTTTAGTGGTTGCTGCATCTATGTTGAAAAGGGCTTTATTACTTGTTCAAGGAAAAAGGGCCTTTAGGAATGCTAGTTTCTTAAGGGAACTCTGTCAAAAGATGCAAGTAATTTCATGTATCTGTAATCTGCCTTGGTGTGTTGTGGAGGAGATTGTTATCCTTTTTTCTTTCAGTCTTATCTTCCCTCAATCTCAAGTTGTCTTTCTGTGGTAATTGCTATTTTCAAATAACATGTAGCTGTGACATTCTTTGTATTTGAATTTGCTTTCAAACTGTTCTCCTCATTTTGCACGTCAAGCTGGAATATTTGGATATAGTTAAAGCTTCTGTCTGCTTTGTTCTCCATAGTTTACATTATAATGACAAATAAGACTTGGCTAAATCATTTTAAATCTCAGTGCAGTCATCCAGCCAATCACCCACCAACACCCCCTTGTTTTTTTTTTCCTTTTCTTTTTCTCTTTGCCAATTGACACCTAAATATCTTCCCCTTTTTTTCAGTGTGGCCGTTATTCAGTAAATTAGATTTTCAGTGAGGGCATATTCAGTATGAGCTAGTATCTGATACCATGGCATAGATGTAGTGCGTGTACTTTTGCTCTTAGACATGATGCCATATCATCACTTAAATTTCCCAGTTTTAAAATATCCTTGTAATCTTTTTTGTTCAATATTCTAAACTGATATGAATAAGAAAATTTGTTATATTGCTGAGTTTACAGGTATCTATTTTGCATATATATAGCTACTTATGGTATCTAAATTAGGAAAATATAACGAGGAGATTATAGTTATAGATCTTTGTATATTTACAGGCTTGATTAAAGCCCTCATGTATTTACAGTCTAGAACAAATCTATAATATTCCAAGTTCCACAAGAATATTTCATCCAGAACATTCCACAAGAATATTTCCTAATCCAACATTTTTAATCTCAAATTATTAGTTAATAATATCTTCCAACTCCTTAACATGTGATTTCCTTTGAGCTGCAATGAGTAGGCTTGGCAAATTAAGTCCAGTCCAATCTGAAATCAACGTGTTAGGTGTTAGCAATCAAGCAGGGGAAGAGCAAGAGAATGTCGGGAATATTCAGGGACCACCTACTCGTCCTTTATTGGTCTATAGTCGTAGGAAGAAGGACTGTGGACAATAACTAATTTCCGTTAGTAGCAGGTTGTTACGTGAGGGAATATTAAGGCTGTCACGTGGGGCAATATTACATATATATAGATTTAGAAACCGAGGGGGGGTTTTTCATCATCTTTCTTAAGAACTTATTGTATTCGGCCATTCGGCTTGGGAAGGGTAGCAGAGGCTCCCTTATTTCTCATTTAACATCAATACAAGCCAGTATTTCTTTACTTCTCATTCTGTGCAGTTTCCTTTAGATCCTAACTCTACCATTAGGCCTAGGTAGGCTTGAACCCCTCCTCAAAACAATGTCACTTTGGGTTTTATTTCCCAAAACGATGTCATTTAGAAGAGGGGTTATCAAAACTATCAAACCTCTTGTACCATTGTCTAGAAGATGTTTTAATCCATATAAAAGAGGATCATCGATGCCCAATTTTTTTTGCAATATTTAGAAGTATTTCATCTTGCTCTTGGTTGCTGAATATTCTTCTATATGCCATTCCACTATGTGTTGCCATTGTGAACCAAAGCTTTGATACCAAATTGATGTAGGACAAATAGAATAATTCTTTACTAGTAGCTAAGAATCACAAAATTAGGAAATATTGCTGATATTTAGGCTGCTGGAATATCAAGTTTCAAAGTTGAGTTTTGGGTAGGAATACTAAAATTTTAAGGTTCGATTGCTGGAGATTTAGACTTAGGATTTTAGAGTTTAATATGGCTAGAATGTAATTTAGGTTTGCTGAAATTTAATAAGGAACACATAAAATGGAAGGTAGGAAACTAGGAATCACTCCTAGGGTCTAAAAAGCACTCTTAGAAGAAAGCATCACACCTTAACTCAAGTTTGTGGAAAATTCTAGATTGCTTCTTATTATTGAAGGGCTGAGTACATCGGTATGGAGTTCTCAGAACCCTTATTCTAGTAGGAAAAGTTTCCTAACAAATTTAAATCCTATTCTAATAATAATTCTATGTCCTAAACAACTAAGATAAAGATAACATATGTAAAATAGAATAACATATTTAACTTCTACTTCCTATCTAATAAAGAATCCTAACATAATATGAATTTCAGCCCTTATCTTTTGTTGTCAACTCAATTCTCGATCTTCATCCCACGAAATTAAGACTTGTGGTTGACTAATTTTTCCTCTTTTATTTCTTTTATATACTTTAAGTTCTTTTGCATCAATGCCTCAAGAACCAAACCTCAATTCCTTTTAAACAAAATACCCTTCCCTGATGTTCCTTAAGATATTTAAGTACTCTTTGAGTTGCTTGTAAGTGAACTTCATTCGGACTATGGATAAATAGACTAATTACACTTACTGCATATGCTATATGTTAGGATCTTCGGGAGAGAGAGAGGATTATTCTAGAAGGAAGAACAAACATTGGGCAGAAGGGTAGTGTAGGAGGACAGTTAGTTTTAGCTGAGGTGGCCAAGTTAGTTAGCTAACGGAATGTACTAGGGAAAGGGAATATATGAGGGGTGAGACAGAGAAAAGAGGGTGGAGAGGAATTTAAGAGAAGAGTGACAGAAGGAATCGAACCTTCTGAGGAGCAACATCTGCTCTGGTTAGGGAGAGAGGAGCAACTCTGCTCTGGTTAGGGAGAAGAGCTACCTTAATGTTCGGTAGTGATATATATAGTTTACGAATATATCGAAATAATATAGAGAAACTCTAGTATTATAGTTCTAGAGTTCTATCACTATATATAGTTGGGTGTGAGACAAATAATTTAATCTTCCTACTAGACGTTGATACATCTCTCTATCTACTGCATCCTCCTCCTTTACATTTCCAAGCTTAAGATTTGGATCAATAGGAGTGCTTGCGGGTTCGCATGTTGTCTTGCCTATCAAAAGATCTGTAATATAAAAATCTCACACCTAGAATGTGCAGCTTCAATTCCAAGGAAATATTTCAACCTTCCCAATGCCTTAATCTCAAATTCCTTAGCTAATTGTTGACTCAGCAACTATTTTGTCATCTCTCATCACTTTTATATCATCAACATACATTAGAAGAGCTGTAACTCCTTTTGAAGGAGAATGTTTGATAAACAATGTATGATCTCCTTGACTTTGTCTTACCCTATAGACAACATAACTCTTGCAAATCTTTCGAACCATGCTTGAGGTGATTGCTTAAGGCCATATAGTGCCTTCTTCAACTTACACATAGTATGAATAGAAATTCTTCCTATAACCTGGTGGAACTTCTATGTAAATTTCTTCTTCTAAATCTTTATTGTATTCTTGACATCAAGCTGTTGCAGTTACAACCATAATTAGGCACTAATGACAATAATGCTCTAACAATATTCATCTTCACAAAAGGAGCAAAATTCTCTAAATAATCAATCCCATGAGTCTGAGTAAAGCCTTTTGTTACCAGCCGCATCTTGTATCTCTCAACTAACCCATTTGCTCTATATTTCACCGTATATACCTACTTATAACTTACTAATTTCTTTATTATAGGTAATTTCACTAATTCTCAAGTTTTGCTTTTTTTCCAATGTTTCCATCTTCACATTTATAGTTTGTTTTCATTTTTCATTAGGCAGATAAGGTGGTAGGGATGGTAATGGTAACCAGGATCATAAGGAAGGCTTTGTGGGAAGGTGAAAAATTTTTAAACAATAAGAAATGTGCAAAAGGATATAATGGTCATTTTGTACACTCTCCAGTTCCCTTTTTGAAGGCAATAGAAAGGTCTTGTTGGTCATTATCCATATAAACTTCAATTTCATTTTACAATGTAGGATTGAAAATTGTCACCTCATGTGAAGAATATGAGATGGACTCTTGGACCCGTGTAGGTTCAGGAACAAACGTCTTCTTTCTGATGAACATCTTGCCTTTGCCAAATCTCACATCTCCAAGCGTAGAGTTAGATTTTTCTTGTGGTTCACTTGGTGCTTTAGGATCGAGTTCAAATATGGGTTGTTCAAGTATAGGGTCAAATGATTGTTTTGGCATATGGTTTAGACAGGATGAATAAAAAGATATGCTTGGTGCTTTAGAATTGGACACGAGAATCGGATCAAGCAAAAAACTTTCTTTGTCTTCCCTAATTGAATTCTCCCCATGGAGACAAGGATTGTTGAAAAATGAATTTTGTTCATTGAATGTGATATCTGTTAAGACATAGAACTGCTTTGATAGAGGGTGGTAACAGTTATGCCCTTACCCTTCTTGAGTTGAAGAATAGCCCACAAAGACACATTTCAAAGCCCTAGGATTTAATTTCCTTCTATTATGAATATGAACAAATGACATGACCAAACAGTTCTTCGAACAAGATTGTTGGTAGTGTTTAGATTTGAGAAAAATGTTGAAGGGATGTCCATGGGACTTTTGAGACCCAAAACTCTAGAAGACAATCTGTTTAGGAGACGAGTGATTGTAGGAACTGCTTTCTCCCAAAACGCCTTAGAAATATTCTTTTAAAATAACAGGGCTCATGTTTCAAGGAGATTACTATTTTTTCTTTAGGTTACCCTATTTTGTTGTGGAATATACACATAAGACGACTCATGAACTATTCCTTCTTTCTGAAAGTATAGGATAAGAACTTGATTGAAGTAATCTCTGGCATTATCTGTCCTTAATTTTTTGATGTTTATCCCAAATTGATTTTTGATCATGGGGCAAAAATTTGGGAGTATGGTACTAAGAAAAAATCCAAGTAACATGATTACAATCATCAATAAAAGAAACAAAACATCTTGCACTGGTTCAACCAAAAACATAGTTCGAATCTTTTGGGAAAGATATTAAGGGTGTCATTGTTATAGCCAAGGCCAAGCTGATCATACTATGTTTTAATATGCATGATAATAATGTGAAGTTTCTGTTTTGATGTCTATGTTGATGATATTAGTTTGATAGGTGATGATAGAAATGAAATTGAGAAACTGAAGCAGATATGGACTAGGGAATTTGAAATCAATGACTTGCATACTCAAATATTTCATCGATATGGAAGTTGCAAGATCAAGAAAAGGTACTTTTGTTTCACAAATGATATATGTGTTTCTTACTTGGGAAATAGGTTTGCTGTGGTGTAAGCTGTTGAGAAATCCATAGATCCTAATCTCAAAGTTCAATTTGCAAACTTGGAGAAGCTAAGTTTAGAGATCAGTATTAAAAATTGGTGGGAAAATTACTCTACTCGCCCAGACGTAGTCTACCAGTGTGCAAGTATCTCAAAATATTATAGTCGCAACAAAGGTGTGTGTAAGCTAGTTTATGCACTTATCAAGACCTGAGCATTTTGTTGCGACTATAATATTTTGAGATACTTACAAGAAAGCTGGGTAAAGGTTCACTATTCAGATATTATAATCATATGAATGGACGTATGTATAAATGTAGATTGGGTAGCGAGTAGAGATAATAAAAGACTAACGTCAGGTTATTGCACTTCCGTTAGTGGAAATTTTCTTACATGGCGCAGCAAGAAAGAAAATTTGATAGCTAGGAATAGCGTTGAAGTAGAATTTAGAATTTAGAGAGATTGCTCATAAGAGTTTGTGGTAGCTAAAAGTTACCACGCCACAATTGATGAAGCTGTGTTTTCATAATAAAGCTACCAGAGCTATTGCTTCTGATCTAGTCCTGAATATGATGAGGTTGACAGGCATTTTATAAAGGAGAAATTAGATAATGGGTTGGTATATTTACCCTTTATCCCAATTGTTGGGCAGGTAGGGGATATCCTCCCAAAAGGATTGGCTAAAGTAGCAATTTGACACACCAACCAACAAGCTAGTTGTGAAAGACATATTCAAGTCGGTTTGAGGAAGAGAGTTGTAAAGGATACCCCAAATTCGTAGTGTAGATATATAATTATGAATACTACAAATTGAAAGAGTATATTGCTTAGAATTAAATTATATAATTAAATCAAATCCTACAATAGAGTTGTATATATTATTATTTTACAGTCACATTTAGACTAAAGATGGGGAACTGTGTACTGTATTCTCTAGGAAATTTTTATATTATAATTGCTCCTGAAATCTCATATCAATTTTAATTCGTTCAATCATTCCGTTTAATTTGAATTTAAGTGTGAACCCCAGTATGGTGTGAAAATAAATTTAAATGAAGATAATATTTTACTTTGCATTTACAGGTTGCAACAGATCTGCGTGTAATTAATCATTTTTTAAGACTGTTTACAGCATTAAGTTCTCAATTTGACAATTTATAAACTCTGCTTTCCCTTTTTATCAACTAGTGTGTAAACAGTTGACTACATTAATTTGAATGGAAATGCTAAACCCATGTGCACTTGTGCAGTTTGAAGCTAATAGGATGGTTTCTGGTATTCGTGAAGCAAAGCTGGAATATCTTTCGTGTTTGAAGCATCTTTCAAACTTAATTAGTGAGCTTACTGTCAGAGAAGAAGAGCAATCTAGAAGAGCCACATTGGAAGAGCTGAATAATGAAATGGTACATGTTGAAGATGAAATTGCCCACCATGTAAAACGTAAGCACTAAATTCTTAAGAACCATTTGTAGCACCTAAACATCTCAGATTATTTTGCAAACTTGTTTTATCTTAAGAACCATTATAGAATAAGCTCAAAGGACATTTTCTATGAACGTTAGACCAGTTTGTAATTTGTACTTGTACATTATTTTCTGTAGAAAATATTGGGAAACTGGGTTGAGATCCGGTCCAGCGAAATAATCACGAATTTTTTGTGACTTTTGATTTTTCGAAAATTAAGATCTATTTAATTCTATAAAATGATTGACAAATAATGATAAAGCAAAATTTAATTTTTATCTTATTTTGAAGCTTAATTTTTGTCTTGTCATATCTCACGAACTGTTACCAAAACTAATCAATCTCAACCACGGTAATCATATAAGTGTCTGGCCTCTAACGATATCTATACAACAGGTTGAGAGAATTCTGTAACTCTTATAGAGAGAGTTAAGCAAGAAGTATTAGCTTTATAGAGCTTAAACTTATTTATAATAAGCTTTGGATATTTTAGTAATTTAATTTTAATTAAACTAATTTTAATTAAACTGTAATTATAATTATAAATAATTCTAATTAAATACTAATTATGCTCATATAAGATTCAATATATCATATTGATCCTTATTTATTAAATATATCATATTTTAATTATAAAGTTTTTCAAACTTTACAATCAGGTCTAGCATGATTAAATTAATTTTGCTCTCTTCAATCTATTCTATATATTAGATCTACTAGATTCTCAAATATGTTGACAATGATTATAAAATATAATTTTAATTCATAATTAAATTTAGATAAATTAAATTTTCTTTTAATTTATCTATAATTCTCTAATTAAACAATTTACAATCATAGATCAAGATTAGCGTTGAGCAACGCATCATGACTACCCAAATATTTAGGAATGTCAAAGTGATTTTGATTAATCTTTTCGTGCATAATTTTTCCATATAATTCAATCATTTTCTCATATAATGTTCTGATTAAACATAGAGCTTGAAATTAATGTCTATTCTACTTTGACTCTAATCATATTAGTTCTTTGCCATTATCTATTAATTTAATTAATGACATTTGTAAACTATTTGCAAAATATCATTTTATTTTGGCTAAGGATTTCTTGAATTAATACTAATCGAGAACAATGAAACATTCTTCTTAATTACTTTAGGATGATAAATCTTATTTTGATTATTCAACTATCTCTGTATAGTTTATGCTACATCCAATAATTACTGATTAAACGACTTATGACTAAATAGATCATAAGTAGTATCAAAACATAGCAATCCACATACAAAGACGAGTTCTTTGATACTTTATTACTCTCTTATTGTCTGGATATTGGTGCTTTTCTAAAGAAAAAGACATGTTATATTTTATTATATTTTAGTTTTAAAATATTTTTTAAAAAGTCGAGTTATATTTTATTTGTGTTTATTGTAATTTTATTTACATAATAATTTAGCGTGACATTTTTACTTATTTACTCTTTTAACCTACATTACTATTTTATTGTCACATCTGTATATGAGTCTACTAGAAATAGTCTCTCTACTATGTAGAGGTAAGGCTGCGTACTATCAAACCTTCTCAGACCCCGCTTTATTGCGAGACTTCGGATTGAGTATGATGATGATACAAGATAACTTTGATGACCTAAAATCAAATGATTATTTATACAATCATCACAATGAGAATTTTATAGACATATAAGTAATGTTTCAAATAGATTTCTCATATCAGGTCTATTAAGTGAACTTGCTCTTTAGCAAGCACCTACACGTTTGTTTAAGTATATCTATACTTTAGCCTATAAGATTGATTACTTCCTTCATAAGGAAAAATAAAACGTGTACTAGTCTTTTTACATTATATTAATGTCCAATATTAATAAAACAATGACTAGCAACATTTAGGAATAATACATAAATGCAATATGAATTTCATAATTATAATCTCATTATAATTTCATTTGCAATATATAATTATCCCATGGACTTTATCATATACATCTAAACATGTACAAGATAAAGAATGTCTTTAAATGATTTGTCACTAAACTACAACTAAAGTGATTGGCTATAAGGCATAAACCAACAATCTCCCACTTACACTAAGTCAATCGTTTAAGTATCTTATACTATATCACCATATGACAATTATTCTTCTACTAGAATAGTGGCTTAATGAGAGAATTCTACAAGATTCTCTTTAACGATCACTTGCTTAAATGTTACAACTCTCATCTTAATTATCGTCATAATTAAGAAAATTTGCATAAGCACATTCTTAGATCTTTGATGAGACATTAGCTCTTTATGCATGCCCAATGACTCTAATGTTTTACCGTACATTACTATCTTGAACAATGTAAAGAAACTATATCAAGTTCCCTAAAGAAGTTGATTCAATTAATCATTTCCACTAAATTAAAAATATATTATGGCTTAATTAGCAACCACACTACAACAAAAATGACATACAGTAACACTAGACAGTAACACTTTTGACAATATGTTATAAAATACCTATCTACGGTAACATTATGTCTTAAAATGTTATGATTCTTAATTTGATAAGTAACACTTTATGATTTTATAACATATAATTTATCATTGATAACAATTTTTTTAAGTGTTACTAAACATTATAAAAGGTTACTATTTTAAGATGTTACGAAAGTGATGTAAAATAATGACACTTTATATGAGTTACTTTAATAATAAATTTATAACACTTTATATGAGTTATCTTAATATCATAA
>JANPWT010000007.1:258144-271755 GCA_024678245.1 Erythroxylum densum
TATTCAAAACAATATTGTTTATTAAATACACAAATATACTAGCATCTATTGGAGATTAAATTCTACTATGCATTACCAAGGTCCAAAATTCACATACAAGTCATCATACATGTCTTAGAGTGATCTAATTCCATATGAGAAATATGGTTCCCCAACTCACCTCAAAAAAGGGTGTACACTACTTTGTCTTCAAAAATTCTTGGTATGAGCTTCTTAATTCCTGGCTCTCGAGCCTTTATACATAAAAGACATACAATGAAATTACTACTTAACATAAATTTTATAATTATACACCATCATATAAGTGTATAAAACACAATATCATTCCCTTTGAGCTATAGGATTCAACACTTTAATTCCTCACATGGTTACTTCCTTACTATCCACATTAGTTTTTCTTTTGCATTTTCTTTATTGTCTTACTCAACCATGACCCTGAAGGGTTCCTAAAACCTACCAAGTACATCCATAACTTACTACCTTGTTTTACATATTTTATGATAAAGAGCTTAAACAAAATCTTAGCATTTTGTAAGATTAAAATTCTGTTTTCTTTTCATTCAAGCATTGAACAACTTCTATGATTTATACATGCTGTCTTCTTTCCATTTAAATAATGTACATAGTATATACCTACTATTTTTCTTACATTTAGCCATTGAACTATGTACAACATACATGCTGCCATTGAACATACATTAAGCCACATGTATAGCATCTACATGTTGCCAATCAATAGCCATTGGATAACATACATAAGATATGGATATACATGTTGCTTTCCCCTCCATTTACCATTCTGTTTCTCTCTTCATTTAACCATGCCTCTACTTGTTCCTTAATTTTCACATATCAAACGTTCAAATTAGGTACTAAAGTCTTTTAGAAATTTGTTTCCCTACGTCTCTAGTTTCTATATCATCAAAAATCATGCCATTTCACTTTATAAATTATGAAACACATACCAAATATCACAAGCTGCTTCAACATAGGGACAATATCAGGTTACCATAATCAATCTCAATTTTCAATATCATTCAGCTAGAATTATGTAACAGCCCAGACTATCTTCCCACAGATATTGTCCATTTTTGGCTTCAAGCCCCTCACGATTTTGCTCTTCCCATCTTTGGGAAGATGCATTTGTGGTGGAGAGGTATCCATACCCTTATAAAGCATTCTTTGTTCTCCTCTCTAGCCGATGTGGGATCTCTCATAATCTACCCCCTTAGGGCCCAGCGTCCTATGCTGGCACATCGAATCAGGAACTGGGCTCTGATTCCACTTGTAACAACCCAGACTACTCTCCTACAGATATTGTCCACTTTGGGCTCCAAGCCCCTTACAATTTTGCTCTTCTTACGTCTTCCCAAGGGTGGGAAGACCAAAACCATAAGGGGCTTGGAGCCTAAAACAAACAATATTTGTGGGAAGGTAGACTAGGTTGTTACAAATTAAGTCTAGGTCTCTTCTAGATATTTTTAGTACTATATCTTAGGTTTCATTTACAGTTGAATCACCCAATTTGGAGTTTTGTAAACTAATTTATGGTGGTCAAAACATTATCACTATTCAAGGAAACTGAGAATCCTAATACATAATTTCACTAAACATAGTTAGGAAAACTTACCACTTTCTTCAAATCATGCTCAAATATTCACACAAATTTATAAGAAAATTCATGTTTCCAACTTAAGTATTCACGTGACCAGCTAAAGAGAATAGACAAGAGTGGTTTAACATACCTAAAATCAGATGGTAGTGTGCTACCTATTCTTTTTTTGCACACAACTAGCATTGATAAAGATGTTCATGGTTTCTAGCTTAGACACCATGCTGAATTTATTTCCTAAAGGCAGGAACTTGGAAGACCTATGTGTGAAGGGAATAGCTGCAATTATTCTTCAATAATTCTGGTCCAAAGGAGAGCTGAAACTTTGGTGGAGTGAAGGTGGAGCAGCTCTTCCATCATCTTTGAACATGCTACTCGTTGATGAGGGTTGTCCACACGTTGCAATGTTTAGTCCCAACAGTTGTCCACTATTTTAATTCTCTCTATCTTTGTTTAACTAAACCACTAACTTGTTGTATCATCCATACTAATACTTATCTCCCACATATAACAAGTTGTTTTCATTTTTATCTCACCAAAATGACATATGTCTACATCATATATTGGCCTCACTTGTAACAAATTTTATGTCCCTCACATCTACTCCTTCATAAACATGACAACATAAGATTTTCATGCATTCTTGCTCCAAAATAATGAGAACTTCTTTATGTATATGACAGCTACCACTTAAGGTTCATTCATATGTACATGTATTATTTCTTGTCCAAACTAATCAATGGTTTAAGAAAAATCTATCCAATTTCGATAGAAATTTCATTTTTACTTAATAACATGTTACACCTAAATATATCAACATATAAGTAGATCAATTTACTTTAAGTATTTGTAACTATGATTGATTCTTATGTCCTTTTGTTTTAGCCTAAGAATGCTTCAAATTTACTCCACAATAATTTAAAACAAGGTCAATCTTAATCAATCTTAATCTATCATAAATCCATCCAATTAAATTTATTTTTGGTCTATTTCCATACCAATAAACTCCAATATTTTTTTACTATAATTTGACTTTAATACTTGTCATTTAGGATTGGGTTCCTAATTCACCTTTTAGAGAAAATAAAATTTACATTTGCTCGAAAACATCATTCACACGAAAAGAAATTTTATAGACATGTGAAACGAAAAGTTTGGGGTTTTACAAAGATCAATAAGAAATTAAATTTATTAAGAGAATTCCACTAATTCACTAAAGATATCTTAAAGTATTCTTCCTTTTCTTAAACTAGTTTTTCATATAGCCCCTCATATCAAATCAATATTTTTTCTTCCAACTTAAAATGATATGAATGTTAAATTATATATAACTTATGAATATCGAGTGACTTAGTGTATTTAAGTAATGAAACATGTAAATTTTGATTAATCACAAGTAAACAAATAACTATAGGAAAATTAAAAATAAAAGTCAACAAAAGAGAGACTAAAACTATGATTCATAGTGATTTAGTCCCTTCTTTAGGTCTATTCCCATTGTTTAAAGTTTTTTTAATTTTTAATCTACCATATGCTTCCATATAGTTAAAGAAGAATTCAAATTACAACATTCACTTGTTGACTTCTATGTTACCCAAAGTCTGAGTTTGCCTACTAGACCTATAAGAAACCTTTATCCTATAGTAGAATTTAGATTTTTAAGCCCATAACCAAGCCCAAGCTCTATTAACATAACCCAACAAAATAACACAAAGTACTAAAACTCTCATTAATTATGTCTTTTATAATAAAATAGATCATTCATCTATAATTAAATCTCAATGCATTTAATAATAAAAATAACCATATAATGTCTTCTAGAACAAAGGGATCATCTATCTATAACATCAAGATCCATGTAAAGTTGAGCTTTTAACGCAATCTCTTATTATATCTTTGAGCTCCTTGCTTGAAAATACAAAAAGTAGGGTAGTATATTGTCAAATCGGAAGAATTAAAATAAAAAAGAATAAGACAAAACTACTATTATATATCACTACACTTAAGGAAATATATCGATTTGTCTAAATGCAACTACTATCTTCTTTGAACCACCTACCAAGGAAAGAATTCTTAACAATGCATTATATTAAAATAATCATAAAATGCAACACAAAATGATGTTTATTAATCAAATAATTCCTTGCACATGCCTAATGTAACATTAACTAAATTGCCTTGATTTAACATATTTGTACAAATTTAGATCTAGCCTAAATAATTGAATGCTAGATGGCTCATTTGGCACTAGCTAATTCATACTAATTAATGGATTCATTTAGACCTAGCTTTGAAAAATAAAATTTACACATCTTATTCTAATTCCAGTTAATAGATTTCCAATAATTGAAGTCATCATCACATCGCACATATATGCATAGCAATCTCCCTTTTAGGTGATGGAAAAAATAAAAAGACAAATCAATAAAACAATAGTTGTGTCGTAGTCAATGCCACTACCTTGAAAGCGATTTCAACGGACGTTGGTGCAATTTAGATGCCAGTCGCTCCCCAAGATTAAGACAACAAACCCTTTCACATTTGCACTCGTGGGCAAGAGAATGGAAGGTGCACAATAGTTGTTCAAGGAGGAAGAGGAACACATGAGAAAATAAAACCAGAGTCTGGAGTGATAGATATTTTTCAGAAGTTACAAAGAAGAAGAAAGCCTCGTTTTTTTGCAAGGTAAAAAGACAAAACCAGAAGAAGATAAAGGGAATTATAATGTTGAACGATTACAAAATTAAAGGGTCCAAGTCTAGGTTCAATGAATCTAAAAAGATAATCATAACAGTCCACAACCTACAGGTCATGCCCAACCCAACCCACCCGAACTGGATCAGGTGGGTGGCGTGTGCGTGTGAGATGGGTGGTCTATCCAACTCTAACACTCCACCAAAAGACCTTAAACAAAACAACTTAAATAGGTAAGGAAAACAACAACAATATAAAGAAGTGTAAGTCCCCTTATCCAACCAATATGGGACAAGCAAAAGCCAATGGAAGAGGAAGAAATAACCAATAAAGAGAAGGGCATAAAAGTTGTCATTATTCCATCATGCCCCCACTAATGGCAAGCTGAAATGGAAAAGATTCCTTAAGTAAAAGGAGGGTTTGATACTTAAATGTTAATATTTGTTGATTGAATTAACACATAGCGAAGTGAGGCAATAACCAAGTTCAATTAGTGAATACAGATCTTGAACTAAGAGAATTTTAGTTGAGATCCCCAAAACACATGTCATACCTTAGTTTATGCAAACTCTGCGATACAATACGTGCACTATTCTTGTTCATGCGCTTACCTTGAGTTTCATGAGTGCTCTAGAAAGACAACCTAGGTCTTTCATAGAAAGCAACCCACCTTCACACCCAAGTAGGTGAATCCATCAAGTGCTTCTCATTTACACCACCCTAACGGGCTGTGGATCCATTAAGAACAAGTGATGAACCTCTAAATAGAGTTCGATGAATCTATCAAGTCTATCTTATGAGGACCATCCTTGCATGGGCTATAGATTCATTAAGAGCCTAAGCTTAGCCTTTTTTAAGTCAACAAAACACGTCATAGGGATAACTAATGACCAAAAATTTCACTCAATAAGTTTAAGCCCCACACCCTTCGTCGTTTCAATAACTAATCTCCTTAATAATGCTTTAGTTAAAGGATCTGCTAGATTCCTTTCTAATCTTACAAATTTTAAGGAGATAGACCATTCTTGAGTAGTTGCTTCACCACTCTATATCTTATACGGATGTCTTGCCTTTTACCATTGTACACGTTGTTCTTAGAAACTCCAATTGCAACCTGAGAGTCACATTGAAATGGAATAGGTGTAGACAGTCTACCCCATTTAGGCATATCTGCTAATAGAATTCAGAGCCAATCTGCTTCTTATGCTGCTAACTCAAGAGCAATAAATTCAAATTCCATGGTGGAAAGTGCTATATAAGTTTGTTTTGTAGACTTATAGGAAATAGCTCCCCAAAGTAAATATATAACCACTAGTTGAACTAACTTCATCATTGTTAGATACCTAATTAACATCATAATATCCTTCAAGCATAGCAAGAAACTTGCTAAAATGCAAACAATAGTTCATGGTGCCAATCAAATACTTAAGCAATAGATGAAGTGCATTCTAATGTTCATTACTAGGGTTATGTGTATACCTACTTAAACGTGAAACAACATAGGCAATATCAGTTCTAGTGAGTTTATAAGAAACATTGCATTACCAATAATATTGGCATAATCACTTTATGATACACTATCACCTTTGAGATGAATGTTAGAATCATAAGGAGTTGTTATAAGTGTAACATCAAAATAATTGAATTTACGTTATACCTTTTCAATGTAATGAGACTGACACAAAGAAAAACCATTCTCATTTTTGGAAATTTTAATTCCAAGAATCGCATCAGCTTCTCCTACATCTTTCACTTTAAATTGAAAAGATAAAATTTTCTTAGTCTCATTAACCACATCAATAGTAACACCAAAAATAAGCATGTCATCCATATAAAGACATATAAATACACATTCTGATCCTATCATTTTGGAATAAACACAAGAATCAGAGGCACTAACAATAAAACCATTTTAAGTCAGGGTGCTACTGAATTTCTTATACCACTATTTTGGAGCTTACTTAAGACCATACAAGGACTTCCTAAGTCTACAAATCTTGTTTTCTTGACCAGGTACCTCAAAGCCTAGGGCTATTAGAGCACGAATAATGAAAATCTTAGTCATAGGTGAATAGGTATCAAAGTAGTCAATCACTTTTTTTGGTCAAAACTTGATATGTGCTTAATTGATTGTATAATTATTTCATAACACTTAACGATTAATGACATGAAATTGCTTAAGATACTCACTTTTCACTTTGACTCATATGTGATATTTGGAACATTTTTCGGAGAATCATAATTCTTCGTCTTCTTGGAGCAAGGATGAGAAATAATGGAGCAAGTAAAGACAAGAAAATCAAGATGATCAAGAAACATAGCTCACAAATGTTATGTATGGAGCATGTATAGTGTACGTGAATTTAATGGCATCATAATTCATGCATAAATGACTACAGCAATTGGAAGAGAACAAAAAAAAACTGGAGTTTATGAAGAAAATGCCAGGAGGTGGATAAGCAAAGAGCATGAAATGTTAGTGCAGGTAGACATTGGGATAGTCACAACAGAGCCAGCCAAAACGCAATATTAAATGAAGGAAATGACAACGCATGTTTGTGCTAAAAGCAAACATTTTTTTGTTTAACGTAACAATGTTTATATGTTTCATGCAAACAACATTTGTGTAAACACAGACATTGGGCATGAAATATAGACATTTGGGATAAAAGATAAGACAAGGCAGAAATTATGACGATTTATACTCGTGGTTTGGAAAATAAAAGAGGAGAAGAGGAGCGTTAACTATAGAATAACACAATAGTGAGAGTCGGTTGGTTATAAGGTTTTTAGTAAACAAAAGGTGGTCTTCAGTTGGGTTAAAGTTGGGGACTCTTGATTTTAATGAAGATGAGGGGTAAAGCTCTCAACCGAGAGAGACCTATGGAGAGCTAGACAATGTGACACCGGTTCGGAGGCGACATCGTCACCAACGTCCTGGTTAAGCATTTTTTACTATTTTGTAGTTTCTATCTCTTTAGAAATTGATTATCTTATTCTATGTGTATAGATTTGGGTATTGTTAAAAGGTGATTTTAATGCGTTCATTAGATCATTTATGTACAAAACTATTGTTAGAATTTCAATATAATCCGTATTGTTATATTTGAAATTCATGTGTAATGAATAATGATTCATAATCATTAGGATAACATAACCTAGATTAAATGACGCATTGTACGTGGTTTTGCCTTAATTAATCAGTTTTTCTAATTTGTAATTCTATTACACAATTAAATCTAGAGATCGTATCCTAGGTTATTTGATAGTTAGGTTTAATTAACAATCGTATCTTGATTAAATAATATCTAAGGGAAAACTCAGGTTAATTATTAAACCACAAGTAATAGTTTGAGAACAACCAATCATTGAAATATGTTTAATTAGGGTGTAGGCTGAGATTGAACCAAAGAATCGAGTCCCTACCAAACTCCCACTTTTATCTTTTTTTACATGTTTTTATTAAACTACTTTTGTTAGTTATTTTAGCTTTTTTTATTTTCTTATTTTAAAATCCAAAACCCTCATAACCTAAACATCAATTAATTTCTTTTCAAAAACTAACTGAACACTCTTTAAAGGATCGCCTTAGACTCACCATTGCTATAGTAGTTGGTATAGTTTTTATTTTGATTAGCATTACGACACGCTATCAAAATCTCTCAACACAAACCTTGCCTTAAACCTTTCAATGGAGTCATCACGTCTATGTTTCCTTCTAAACACCCACTTACCACTAATAAATCTACATTCATTAGATAAGTTAGTAAGATCCCATGTAAAATTAGCCTGAAGGGATTCTAATTCACTATTTATGGCCTCCTTCAAAAAAGGAGCATCTATGGATGTTACTGCTTCTTTTTAGGTCTTAGGGTCATCATCTAGAAGAAATATTGACACAATGTCCTCAGTTATGACATCAAAGTTCTCAATCTCAACTAGGAAAGTACTACTAAAATTTGGTCCAAAACTAGTTTCAGTTCTACACCTCTTACTCCTCCTAAGTTCAACATCTGGCTCATTATTAACAGAAGCAATAGCATGCACAATATCAGAATGCACAAAAATATGATCATCATTTACAATTTCATAATTAGATGGCAAACTCACAAACTCATTTATCTTGCAAGGAAAAACATGCTAAAAAAATTCAACATCTTTTGATTCAAAAAATAGAATTATCACTCAGAGACATAAATCTATAAGCTGCACTATTTTAAGCATAGCCATAAAAAATAACATCAAAAGTTTTAGCCCCTATATTAGGTCTCTTGAAGTCAGGTAAATCAACCTTAGCTAAGCACCCCCACACTTTCAGAAATTTCAAATTAGGGGCAAATCCTTTCCATAACTCAAAAGGAGTTTTATCTAACTTCTTATGTGGTACTTTATTGAGAATATAGCATGTAGAGAGTATAACCTCTCCCTACATTTTGCTTATATATTATACCATTATGTTATACTCACCTCCTCTGTCTAACCTTACTCTCTTGATTTTTCTGTCAAGTTGGTGTTCCACCTTTGCTTTGAATTTCAAAAACATGTCCTCAGCCTCATATTTAGTTCTTAGAAGGTAAACCTTAGTGTGCCTTGAAAAGTTATCCCTAAAAGTCGCACAATACAATTTACCTCCATTGCTCATGATATTCTTGAGATCTACTAAGTCCGAATGAATAAGTTCTAAAAGTTTTGTATTTCTACTTGTGACAGATTTAAAAGGTTTCTTAGTATACTTGGCCTCAGCATAAATGTGACACTTAGAGAATTCAATGGTGTTTATTGCAAGTATTAGTTCCATTTCTTTAAGTCTTTTACTTGAGGCAATGTTCATATGTCTTAACCTACCATGCCATAAATTAACGGACTCAATAATATAAGCAGAAACAGAGGTATTACCATTCATTAATTCATATTCAACATTGAGTACGAAAAAACCCCCTGTGAGATATCCCAACCCTACAAACTCCCCATTACAAGAGAGTACAACCTTATTAGATTCAAACACAAGTTTCAATCTAGCCTTATTCAATAATGAACTAGAAACTAAATTCTTACAACAACTAGAAACATACAAAACACTATTTAAGGATAAAAATTTGCCAGAAGTCAGCTTGAGTAAAATCTTTCCTTTCTCGAGGAGTCTAGCAATACTAGAATTGCCCATGTAGACACATTCACCATTAGCAGCCTCCTGGAAATCATGAAATAGGTCTTTATCAGCACACAAATGTCTTAAGGCTCCTATATCAAGCACTGAATCATCCTTGTTTGCCACCATATTAGCTTCAACAATAACAACAACAATGATATCATCATTTTCAGCCAGGTAGCTTATGGAACAAACTATTTCTAGATAGGCTTTTGTGCATCTTGATGTTGGTAGCATTGATAGCTCCTTTGGACTTCTGAATTTTGGAGTCTGATTTGTTAAAATGCTACTTTTTGCCACGATTAAGCTTCTACATGTTTTTCTCCTTAAAACTATCTTTAGGCACATTAATAGCATATTCAACAAGGTTAGCATTAGTATTATAAATAGAAAGATTATCAAACTTATCTTTAAGCCGATTGGCTTCTTCATTTCTCATATGAATGATTAACTCTTGAAGAGTCAAGTCTTTCTTCTTGTGCTTGAGTTGGTTGTGATAGTCATTCTAGGAAGGGGGAAATTTCTCTAGTAGTACATTGGCTTGAAGTGTTTCACATATCTTCATACCTTCACTAAGTATGTCAGCAACCATGTTTCTCATATTCGTGCATTTGTTCCATAATTGATTTGTTATCAACCATTTGAAATCGCTGCCATATGCTAACCACTTTTTTTTTCCTTCCCAGCATCATCAGCTCCGTACTTCTTCTCAAGAGCATCCCACATTAATTTGGCAGACTTACTAGTGTAAAAAAGATCAAACAAAGCATTAGACATACGACTCAACATATGCTCATGATCCAGTTTATTATCTTTCTCACACTTTTTCAACTCTTCAATTTTATCCGTGGTCGAAATTGCTATAGCTAATGAAGAATCATCATCTGGAAGCATAGGCGGAGTGACGGTGATAGTTGGTGGATCATTGAACAACACGTAATCAACCTCTAATTGTTCAAAAAATATAAGGAGCCTCTGAGACTAACGTTTGTAATTGGTTTAATCAAGTGGTTCGAGTCTGGATAAATTAGGGAGGGATTTTGTCATATTGAAAGATGCACTGGTAGTCATTGATCTGGGCCAATTCGCTTTCAAATTGATAGAAAAAATAAAAAGACAAATCAATAAAATAATAGTTGTGTCACCTTAAAGGTATATTTTTATAAAAATTTATCGCCAAAAAAAGAAAGACTGATTAGTGGTGATAGTCCCTAAATTGGTAAGCTTATTCACTAAAAATTTTTCTTGTTAATTAAGTGTTACCACCATAATCAATCAAACCTACACTTTTTAAACATTCAATTTCAACCTCTAACTCAACTAATATATATTAAAAATATATATTCTTAAAATGCCTAAATTTCATCAATTCATAAATATCATTCAGTTGAAGCATTTTATGGATTGGTCAACATCAACTGTAGAGAAATCATGCACGTTGGAATCATTTGCTATTGCTCATATGGACCTCTTGAATCATCAGTTCCATATTTATTCTATTACTTTAGCTTCCATACTCCTCTTGGTCAATATAATTGCTATAAGTTCCATATAAGTCGTAGCCAAAACCATGATCACCAGGTTGCAACAGAATTCCCAGATGTGTTCTTATAAAGAAAAAGTAGCAACACATGGATGAGGATTGGCCTGAATCCTTGAGCACGATTTACTCATATGGTCCTGCTGAACGCACCCTTCAGCGTATGCTTCTTCAAGCACAGCACCATTAAGTACCTCTTTTTCTGAAATTGAACGTAAGTTCATCGGACGGGTGTGTTTTGACTGTGAAATTAATAAGTTTCAATTCTTCATTATTACTTTTTGATAACCAGGCCCATTTCGACTTGGTGGTCCAAAATGATTCATTTTGACCCCTTCGATGTCAACTACAAACCCAACACGATTCATAGACTAATGGACCAACAATTTAGTAGTACACCAATAAATTACAGCACTGGCTTCATCTCTCATTATCCAAGATTTAATTACTTCCCTTTTTTCCGTTTTCATTGGCTTTATTAAACAACTGGATTGCACAGAAAGACAGGAATGATAAAGTAGAAGAAGCATTGTGGACATTATCCTTCATTAAAATCCTTACTTCGGGATGCTATATATATGTATATAATATACGGGAGGAAGAGAGATTCTTAAGGCCTGTTATATATAAATGTGTGTGTGTGTATATATATATATATTCCCATGTTTCAGCATAACTTGAGGCCGAAAGATGCTTTTGAACTCAAGCCCGCATTTTAGATTTTGTCCTCCTTATGTTTCAAAACAAACCCCATTAGGGGTCTACGACACATTCTTTGACTAGGGTTGGCTTGGATTTAATTTCAGTTGCCTTCGATATTATAGCGAACCATATGGCCAAGCCGTGGTGGCAGTAACTTAGTTTTAGGTCTAGAAGTAGTGAACTTAAATTAAACACTATAATGAAAATGATTAGATGTTACTGAAAGACAAACTAAAATAACAGGAAATCTAATAGTAATAGGATGTAGCTATTACCGTAATGGCCACAAAGTTGCCTCTGGAATTAAATTGTCTTTGCTTTCGCAAATGGGGTATGGTATGGGAGGTGACAAAGACTATTCATACCACGGGATGTATAATAGCTAACCCCACGACTTTGGTCCACCAGTAAATACATGTAATACAAACACCCCCGCCTTAAATGCGAGGCAGACAGTAGGGTCAGCGACTTTCCTGAAGGTCAATGTCAGACTCTCTCCTTTATCGAGTGCATGATGTGAAAGCTCAGTCATGCACACACATCCCCTCCTTGATTACCTCTCTACAATACACCAAATGCTTGCTTGTTTCCGTTTTTCCATGGCAGTCGAGTATATTACATTTTTACTGTCTTGAACAGTATTAGAGAACAGCATTTGTACGTACAACTGCCGGAATAAGACGTGCATGCACATGCACGCATTTATATATGACATAGATGCATATGATCATCATAGCCTCATGATGGCTCCTTCCTTTGTCTTACTTTTGTTCTCCCTGGCTCGTCAGCGAAAAAGAGGGGAAAAAAAGTCTTAAATAAGCGAAAGAAATTAGAAAAATCTTCTTTTATGTCCCTGTCTGCTTTAATCCGCTACTTTATCTTTCATATTAAAGTTGCTTTTGTTTCGAGGGAGAAAAAAGATAAATGAATAAAAAGTGATTGATATCAATCATAAAGCAATCGATTACAAAATCATTTTATCACCACTCAAATCAGACTATCTTTACGTATTGTGTCAGAAAAGTTCTGGCAATTGCATTTATTACTGTCTTGAATGAGCCATCCAAAGAGCATCTGTAGCTAGGGTTTCCACGTCTCTCCAACATCCCCACCCAACCTAAGCTCTTTTCCCTCAAAGTATGGATACCAGTCTCTCTCATTCAAACACATTCGTATTCATTTGTCAACTTCAAACCCGTACGAAGAGTCTATCAATTGTCAATGTTGTTTGTTTGTTTGTTTGTTTTTCCTTTTTGACCAACAAACCGAGAGTTGCATTTTACCCTCGCTTAATCATATCACGTGTGATATTCAATGATATATTTATTAATTTTACTGGTACATAAGCCAGTGAGAGAATTGCATTAACAAACATACAGATGATTATGATTTATGATAAAATAATTTCTCTGTATAATTCCAGGTGTTAAATTATTAATAATATTATCAAAATCAATACCTTTCAAGATATCTTTCTCTATAATTAATAAAATAGCTAAATCATTATGGTTCTGCCTGATTCTAGTGTGGCAGGACGCTAATGCTTGGATCCATGAGATTGGTTGTCTTTAGTAAGAGAATACTTGCAAAACAACACAAGGCACGCCGGGGGTTGACAGTTGGCAGGCCCCTCTGACGCTCAAGTTAGTCTTTTGGTGAGGGTTTTGGTGGCTATAAACAAAGAATATCAGGGTTCTAATATCATACCTGTATCATGGCAAAGTAGTACCTTATATATGGAATAGACGCTAGGTTGAGGTCTTTACGTAGGTCTTTACGTAAGTCTTTACGTATGCATGGGAGGTTTCTGCGAATGGGTCGTGGACGTGTGGACCTGGGCCTGGGCCTAGCACAGTTGACCTAACCATAAGCTCCCTACTCCTCGAGTCTGACCTAAGAGAAGGGTCGAAGGAG
>JANPWT010000007.1:328380-338668 GCA_024678245.1 Erythroxylum densum
AAAATACAACTGCACAATATGACAATAGACTATTTTGTAAATTTTAAAAAAATTAAGGAACTATTTTATAAATTTAAAAAATTATCTGAAATGATATCCAGTATTAACTAGTACCGATATAATATTATACCAACATTTAATGCGGTACTAAGTCCTTATTCATAACATTGGGTTTTAGTAAATAAAAATTAAAACTTATTAAGAAATATATAATTTTTAATTATACCATATTATATGGATTTTTTTGTTGGAAAGGATCAGTGAGGATAGGTGAGAAAAGGCTTGTGAGGTAAGATCCAATAAAAGTGGTGACGTGGAGCGGGTCCCACAGCCACAGTCGGCATATGGTCCTTGCGGCGGACGCCCACCAATCACCGGCCCTAAAACAGAGGATGTCCGGTGCGTGATAGGGACGTTTGCCTCCATCTCTATTACCTATTTACCCTCGATTCCGGTCACAAACTACGTCCATGCCATTTTGTTGAATTACCAATTAAAAAAATACCTAAGAGCCATGGTCATAGTTAATATCAATTAAATTATTTTTGTAATATCACCAAATAATTTATAACTACAAAAATTGTTAAAATAATAATTATATAATTGAATTTTATCAAAGTTTGATAATTTTTCTCCTTCTAAATAATTTATTCTTTTTTGCATTTTCATAGATAAACCCTAATGTTAAATGATTTAATTTATGTTAACAAGTTAACTATGTTCTTAAATAATGGCTTCCATAAATATAATGGGAATACATATTAGTTATCTCTTTAAAAGGATTTTATAAATATATCTAATATTTAAAAATTATATGATATTCAATTAGCCAATCTATCCTAATCCTTAATTCATAAAGTGAATTATCAATTAACATCAATTTAAGATATATGTTCTTGGTTTTTCCATTTACTTATTAATTTCATTTACCTATCTAAATAAAGTAGACAGAATAAAGCTGTGTATTACTGGATTTATTCAAAATGTGTGTGTCACTAAAATTTTGACTTGGTTGTTGTTGGTGTTGTATATAAACAAATTAGAAAAATAATTACAAATTAACCAATACCCTAATAAGAATTTTGAAGAGTGCTAAGTATAGGTCAAAAGGAGATTTCAAAGGCATATAAAAAGAAGAAATAGTCAATTTATGAGCCCATGCCATGTTGAGCAGTTTTCTTAGATACATATAGAGAGATATCCCAAGGAAGATTTCAATTTCTCTACCTAACACCTTTGGAAAAAGAAAAACAAAAGAAAGGAGTGTGTGTGTATGCTTGAAAAGTCACTTTTTTTATATGTAGTAATGACTATTGGTGAGCTTTTCTTTTGGACTTGATTGAGAGTAAGTGCCACCCACGCTTGTCCTATTCATTTATGGCAAACTTGATTTGTTAGATAGCTAGAATCTTTTTTGGGTTTTATCTTATTTTTTGTTTTTCTAACCTTTTTTTAGTAATGATATAATTTTCATATAAAACAATATTATTTTAAATAAAATATATCTTTTTAAGAATTTTTTAGGGCTTTATCTTATTTTTTCTTGTTCTAACCCTTTTTTATTAATGAAATAATTTTCATATAAAACAATATTATTGTAAATAAAGTGATATCTTTTTTTAAAAAAAAAAATAATCAACCTTCAAATTCAGGCTTAAACATAGAATTTTTCGGACCATAATCTAACCCGATTCATTGTCTTCCTTAATTTTTTTTTCTACTTTACCAACTAAATATAATATTAGGTTATAATGACATTAGTTACTATTAATGTATTATTTATCAAATTTTCATTACGGTTTACTTCTCTAACTTGGGAAGATGAAGGCTTTTAAAAGGATTTTTAAAAACATATAGTTCTTTCTAAAAAAAACCCTTATATTACTTTTAAATATACATTAATCACCAAATTGTGGTTTATATATATATTGGTTGGGTCGGTGGTTAGTGGAATCATTAATGTGTTTGGTACTTTGGGCAGTTGTTAGTTCTTTTAATAAAACGTGTACTTTTGATGTGCTTTTATTACATGAAGAAATAGGTCACCCACTACTTGTATTACATTTAGTACAATATACAAATTTAAGTAAAAGCTTAAACCTTTTTTTCTATTATTGTTTTAAATTATTGAAATATGTTATAATCTTAAAATTTCAAAAATAATTTAAATAAAAATAAAATAATGGTATATTAAATTTATATAATTATTTTGACCCAATTTTAATAAAAAACATTTTGATGAAAAGTTAATATTTTTTTAAAGAATTTTTAATGCCATAAGATATATTCTTTAATAATTTAAATAAATATATTCATAATAGTATGTTATATCTTTTACCCTATGTTAAACTTAGGTAACACTTACTTTTCTATTGGATATATGAGATGTCCTAACTTATTCCGGAATTTAAGCTCCTTTTGTTTAGGCGATGTTCTAAAGAATCGGTTTAAGATTGAAATTTTTGAATCGGTCCAATTTTTTTATTTTTTATTTTTGATTTATTTTAATAATTATTGTGTTAAAAATTGATTAGTTATTGAGTTTTTGTAAATTAATCATATTTTATAAATTAAAATAAATCGATTAATTTTATTTTAACAATCTTTTTTTTCAATTAAGCTTCAAATTTTTCGATAAGTTAGGAAATTATTCTTTAATTATTTTTTTAAATTATTAATTTTATTTAATTTTTAACTAAATTTATTATTTTCTAATATTGATTGAAACTTTTTAGAATTTAAATCTTTTATTTTGTACCAGATTAAGTACTGAAACTTATGATTCTAAAAGCTTTTTCATTGCGAATGATTACTTGGGGAAGTATTGTAAAGTCAATTAAGTTAACAACAATTATAAAACTACAATGGTTATAACTCAATGCATAAGGTTCTTCGCTTTGCAGGATTAAAGAAGGGACATCAATGTAACACTTCCTTTGTATCAATTGTACAACAATTATAGAAAAATTAAATTAATTTGACTTATTTAATCGTAAAATTTTAAATTGATTAATTTTTTGATCTGATTTATTTTAATTATTATTATTATTAAGAATTAATCAATTTATTAATTAATAAGTCAATTTTTATAAACTAAAATAAATCAATTAATTTTTATTTACCAATATTTCAATTAAATTTCAAATTTTTTGAAAGGTAAATATTTCAAAATTTTCAATTTTATTTATTTTTAATTTTATAATAATTTTACTAAATATAGTTATTGGTTCAAATTTTAAAATATTTTTAATATATAAAATTAACATATTATTATAATATTTTAAAAATAATTCGAAATGAGCTTGATATTAATTAATACTAATACTCTCCCGTACTAATACTTAAATCCATAAGATAATTCGCAACCAAAGCACAAGTTTAGTTATTGATTACTTGATTAGTTAAAGAACCCATCTTGAACTGGTTTGCTAGTAGCATGACGGTAACCAGAAAGCAACAAGCCAACTACTTTTAAAAAGATCCGGTAGGGGTTCTGTCCTAACTTTCCCTACTTTCCAGGAAAATAGATGGGCAAAAGAAGATATTTTCTTGCCATGAAAATCTTGGAGGCAACAAATTATGTCAGCTGTACTATTGTAATTTATATATACTAATTATGAACTGATATAATGGTACAAACTAGGGGGAAAAAAGGAGAGATTTGAATCATCTAACAGCAACACTTTTCTCCTCATTTTTTCTCTCAATTCTGTTCAGCTTCAAGTAAAATCAACTAGAGTTTCATGCACATATCTTGATTTTTCATCTCTGAGCTTATATAATCAACAGAACCAGTAATTTTCAAGCCTAGGAAGTCATAACCAGGGTTGATGTTTTTGTTACTGGTACCATTAGTGATGATACCTGAATGGCTGCAACTGCAGTCTTTAGTGTTTTGAAGTCCCAAGTTGCAGAAGAAACAAGGAGAGATCTTGGCTTCTGTTTTGAATGGATCAGACTCGTCATGGTCTGGATATGGTGGGCTGATTCTGAGTTCAAGATTCAAGTCTGGACTCCTTTCTTGAACTGGGATCTTCTCATCTTTGATCTTAACTTTTTCTTCTTTAACGTCTGTGAAAGATATTGTGGTTTCTAGTGGTGGTTCGTTGACTGACCTGTGAGTTGCAGGATCTATGCCTCTACTCAGAAGCTTTCTTCTTATATGTGTGTTCCAATAATTCTTTATCTCATTGTCAGTTCTTCCTGGTAATCTAGCAGCAATCAGAGACCATCTGCAACAAAATTCAGAGAGAAACCAGTAAGTACATTGGATCCTCTAAAAGTTCTCAACTTTGTGCTCATCATATCATATAAAAACAAAAAACACTTAACTTGTTTCCAAGATGGCTATGGAGTTTGATAATGAGTTCATCTTCCTCGTCACTGAAATTCCCACGCTTAAGGTCAGGTCTTAGATAGTTAATCCAACGAAGTCTGCAACTTTTCCCACATCGAAGAAGACCTGCAGCTTTAGGCAGAGAACGCCAACAGCCTTCACCGTGAGCTCTGATATAAGCAATCAGACGATCATCTTCTTCTTTGGTCCATGCACCTTTGTTCGTGTGAGCTTTTTCACAACAAGGAGACCTTCCCATTATATATATAAAACTATACCCTTAAGTAGAGTAGTTGCAATGGAAGATCAGAGTGTAGTTTGGGGATGATAAGGTCGACCCATGAGAGGATTTGAGATGGAGTTTTATAGGCTCTTGACCTGAGAGAGGGAGAGGGAGAGGGACAGAGAGAGGAGTGAGTCTCTTAAGCTTCTAGATGCGTGAGTTGGTGAGACGGGTATGAGAGAGCGGCTGGTTTGCTTTCTATGTTTGATGATAAGGGCATCAATCAAATATTGATAAGTTTGAAGAAACATTAACTACGGCTAACCTTTAGGTAGGTGTAAAGTAAAGGTATTAAAGTGTATGCAAGACAAGGTTTTAATCGTGATCTAACATGTCCTTTCCTTCTTTTTTACTTTCTTTTTATTTCTTAAAGGATAAAAAAAATACTACACTTTTTTTTATAGTTCAATTAAATTTTAAAAATCTTTCTATTTTTAATTTTCTAAAAGAAATTTTATTCTCTTACATTTTCATTAAAAAACAATAAAATGTATCTTATACAAATAACACATATGAACTAATCAAATGTTATTAATACAACAATTAGATAGTATTTAAACTCGATCAAAATCAATTAAATTTGATTTTAATCAATAATTTATTATAATTGTTTAAAATTATTTTATTTGAACCATATTTAATTAATTTGTATTAAATTATAGTTAAATTATAAAAGATCTTGTACACAATGGACAAAAACTTTTTTTGCTTAATCATTTTTCTTTAGTTAACTATGGAAATCTTCCCTAACTCACTAGACAACCGGTACCAGAATCCATGCTTTAGCCTAGTATTAATATATCATGTTGTTGGAACTAACACCATTAGGGTAGGCCTTGTAGGGTAGGCAAGTAAGCAGGTCCACAGATGTATTAATTCTTTTCAAGCTCAATGCAATTACCCTTTACTTTTATAATTCTGAAATGCCCCTTTTATCTATATTACAAATAAGATAAATTTAAGTGGACGTTTGGTTCACATAGGAAAATAAAAATGAGAATAAGAATAAATATAGTAAAGAATGAGAATGGATATAATCATTATAATTATGATGGTCAGTTAAGATGAATGAATAATTATATTATCATTGATAGCAATTGATTTGTTAAAAATTTTGATAAATAAAAATTTGTTAAAAGTTTGTTTTATATCAAATTTAAAATATATTTAATTAATTATATTTTATACACCCTATTTTGTAATGGTAGAATATTTAAATAAAGTATATTACGGTATTTAACTTCTAATAGCTCTTGAAGAAAAAAATATTCCAACATTTATTTGCATAAATATATCATTCGTTACATAACATCTCCGACAAACATAGCAATGACTCTTTTAGATTACGAGAGAAATGAAGTATTGCTCAAAACTAAGGAATGAAAATATTAACTCTCCAATAATAGGTTTATACCAAACATTAATTTTCATTCCATACCTATATCCTTAAACAGGCACACCAAGAGTATGACCATGCTTAATTGTACATAGATGGTAGTTGCTGATTCTTTATTCTATTGGTGCAGTACACTGTGAGGTAAGGGTTTCTAGAAGAGTTGGAGGTTGGTTCAATCCAAGAAAAGATGGTGGTAAAAGGATAGGAGAGATTAGATAATAGGGAAAAAAAAGATATATTTGAATGATGTGGGTGTAGATGTATGTGGACTTAGGTTCACCTTCCACTTTTTTCTATTTGTTTGGACAACTCTTGTGGTGCAAGTTTGGACAACAAAAGGGTACAAAATAGATGGGTATGGGATTAGAAGGTTGAGTTCACTCCTTGTTATCTTATCACCAATTTGCATATATTATCATTATTGGTGCATTCTCTATCTAAAGTTGACAATGAGCTAAACCCAATTTCAGAATCATATCAAGATGATATCATTTTGTTAATCTCGTTTACATTAATTCAAAATTTTCAAACCGATTGTTAAGATCGATATTAATTGAAAATTCGGGTAATTAGTATTTAGTCAGAAAGAACTAAACCAAAAATACTAATGTTATGTATATGTCTCTATTTTTTCATAGAAGTGGATGGTAGAAGTTAAAGATCATGGGTAGGAGTTGCTATCAAATGGAAAGTGAGTGAGGGAGATGGGGATAAAGAGAGAGGTGTCCATAGCAGTCGCTTTCCATTTACCTACTTCTTCACCTTTTTCTTGACTGTCCATAAAAACATTTAGTCCACCGTTAGCTTCACTTTCATGTTGAAATTCTATTTGGATTTCACTCCAAAAAGAGTACTTTACTGCTACTCTTCCAGTTTTGCATTTTTACCCCAATACCCCACCAAGTATTCTCCATAAAGTTTCAAAAAGGGGTGCAGCTGAAGCTCCAAAATTGGTAATTGCATAGAGATGAAAGACTTGGGTATAGATTAAGGGAGTGTTTCGAGAACAGCTTATTGACTAAAAGTTAGCTTTTTAACCAAGTTATTGATGTATTTAATGGATGACTTATTAATTAGCTTGTTTAATCCCAATAAGCTGATTTATAAAAAGAACTTTTAGAGTTAGCTAATTACCTAATGACATTATTGTCATTCGCTTTACTCTCTACTTTTGCTATGTACGTTTCCAAATTTGGTTTTTTTATCATATAATTATGTCATGAAGTTTGAAAGAACATAATAAATGGGTTAATTAAACTTTTTAATCTTTATTTAATTTTATAATATTAGTTTACATTTAAAAATATCATAATATTAAGTTTTTGAACATAAAGAGCCACATCAAATTAATATTTTTAGTATATAACTTTTATATATCATATTTGTATCATATAATAATTATATATATTTTTAATTTATTAAATAATAAAATTCATACATATTATATGAAAAAATAGCTACATCATTCATAGTAATAGTGAATTTAACGTTGGATTATTATTATTATTATTATTATTATGTTTTTTGTTAAAGTTATAAACTTAATTTTTGTAAAATTAAATATCTAAATCTAAATTCTTATAAGAATATTCAATGAAATACTAAAAAATATAATATTCATGATCTTATAATTTTTTTTAAAATCATGCTCTCATAAGCCATTTTACACAACAACAACTAATACTAAATAGCTAGTTTTATCAAACATATTTAATAAACAACTAATATTATCTGCTCATCAAATCTGTTGATAGAATCAGCTATCAGCTAATCGCTGATAGAATCAATTAGCAGTCAATACAATTCACTTTTTGTCAAACAGAGCCTAAGATGAAGTTCTAAATCATGATCACAATTGCAAGAAAGGCGATCGAAATTGCAAAAATAACGATATGACAATTTAAAACTGTAGGTAAAGGACTCCAAAAGAGAAGATGATAAAGAAGGAAAAGAGGGAAGAGGTTTGGATGGGATGAGATGGGATCATCCTAGCCAGTTAGGTAGTTCTCTGTCTATGGTTGGAACAAATGTCTCATTCTCAACCTGCCTTTTCCCTACCTGTGCACATACACTTGCACATGTGTACAAAAATGATAAAATCAATTAGGTTTCCTAGTATTATTCAGCAAGTTGAGTATTCAACAATGTTAATGCATTCACATACATTCATCTGGTTAGACAGTATACAAAATCAACTCAATTTTGATAATAGTTGCCCACCAGATGTATCTATTATGAAGTCTCACTATCATCAATGAATCTCTTTAAATTGTGATATCTTATTCAAGCAAAAGGAACTGTAATAAACTCTTGAGAACACATGATGTATCAAGTTTTACAGAAACCAAATTAGTGTCAAAAATACCATATACCTGTAGTGTATACTGTCTTGCAAAGAGTTTTTAACATCAATGAGGGTGATGAGGGCCAGCTAAGCAAGCATTTGAAGATCATGTGGTTAGGTATATGGCAGGGAGGGTGGTATGGAGTGTGGGGCTGCCCTAAAATCTCTTCACCTTACCTTACCCTACCTTACCTAACTACCTCTGTCCTCTCATTCAGGTGGTAGTGTGGTACTCCTCAACCCAGAAAAGGGTCTCTCCAAGAGGCCAAAAGGAAACGGAAGACTTTTCTTTCTCTCTTTATGTCCACAATCACATACATACACATTCAATCTGGATAATCAATTACAACCCCAACCTCCTCAAACAACCCCCAAACCCCACCCTTACCATCCTCTTTTCGCTCTGGCTCTCTATGTTTAGGTATGTATGATAATTGCATTTGCGCTTGACCCAACTCGACCGAAGTTATAATCTGAAGTCGGCTACCTAAAGCGGCATTGTTTTGAGTTGAAATTTCTAGAACGACGTTGTTTCAAGTTGAAGTTTACAAAAATTAGAAATCTAACATGATTTCTTAGGGGTGGTTGAAAAGGAGTGAATTGAATTCAGCCGTTTGGAAACATAAAAATGAAATAAATTCAATTCATACATGTAATTGAAACACATCTTCTTTATAAATTGAATTCACTCCTTCAAGTATAAGAATTCAATTACATTGAAACTTGAGAAAGACAACTTTTCACTCTCTTGTACTTCACTCGATTGGATTCCAAAAACTATTAATTAAATTATTATTAATAATTAATTAACTACAATATAATTAATTAAAATATAATTCATTCATTCATTAAAATATTGTTATTAATTAATTACACTATAAGTAATTAAAATTAATTACAATATTTTAATTAATCAATATATTGTAATTGATTAATTAAAATATAAGTAATTAAAATATGATTAATTAATTAGTTAAAATATAATAAATTTTTATTTCTTAATATTTTTACAAATTAATTACTGTTAATGGTAATACTAATCATTCCTTCCTCTTAACCAACCATCATAATTATAATAATAATATTCATTCTCATTCCTCACTATATTCATTCTCATTTCAAACAGTGTAATTGAATTCATTTATAATATTACTGAGTTTGTTTCAAACAGTGTAAATTGAATTCAATTTAATCTCATTAATGTAGTTGAATCCAATTGGTTAATGAATCCAATTCAAAGATTTCCAAACAGTCAGTGTTTCTTTCGTCCAATGTTTTCAAAATAGAATTGAGAGTTAAACTTATAACATATGAAGTTTAAGGTTTAAAAGTTTTAACCTGTATTAAATTATTATAAAATTAATTAAAATTTTAATAAAATTGAAGAATTTTAACAATGATTGAAAAAAGATTATCTTTACTCATCAAAAATTTAAAGTTTAATTGAAAATTGAAACTCTTAAATGAAAATTAATTAGTTTATTTGGTTTATAAAAACTAATTAGTTTATTAAAACTGATTAAGTAATTAATAAAAAATTAATTTTTAACAACAAAAATTATTGAACTAAATCAAATAGGAAAATTAAAAATTAAATTGAAAATTGATTGATTCAAGGTTTTTACTATTAAACTGATTGAACAGGTTCGATTTTTAAAACATTAGTTATATAATTTAAATAAAATTCATATTTTATAATTTATATACTATTATAAATGAAAATTTTCAAAATCTTTGACTAAATCATACACTACAAGAAATTATCATTTTACCGACAGAAATTACAGTCGGTAAATGACAC
This sequence comes from Erythroxylum densum, assembly GCA_024678245.1. Lineage (NCBI taxonomy): Eukaryota > Viridiplantae > Streptophyta > Magnoliopsida > Malpighiales > Erythroxylaceae > Erythroxylum > Erythroxylum densum. Next base: position 338,541 of record JANPWT010000007.1, read on the forward strand.
ATTTCCGTTGGTGAAATTAATCACCGACGGAATTTGGTGCCCGAAAAAATCCGTCGGTGAAGTTCCCGTAGGTAAAAATACCGACCGAAATATTCCGTCGCTATTTAACGACGGTATTAATGACAGAC
>JANPWT010000007.1:347543-359667 GCA_024678245.1 Erythroxylum densum
CTATCAGGCTCTCTTTGTGAGGGATCCTTCACTTGAATTCCTAATACATTAAAGTTTTCTGTTGTGGGTCATGTTTTTGATAAGTTCTAATATTGTCATATCTTTTTTTATCACCCTCCCCCTAATAATAATGATGATGATGATGATGATCACAATAATAATAATAATAATAATAATAACAATAATAATACATACATACATACATACATACCTACTTACCACATAGTCTAACTACAATAGGCAAAAGTTAAAAGAAATAGGAGAACTATCGGGATCTCTTTGTGAGGGATCCTTCACCTAAATCTTAGTACGCTAAAGTTTTCTATTGTGGGTCATGTCTTCGATAAGTTCCAATATTATCATATCCTCTTTGATCACACACCCCCTAAATTGTTCTTAGACCTCCCTACTTTTCGCTTACAATTTCTAAGTACGATCCTCTCGCATCTCCTCACTGAAGCGTCTAGGTGTCTCCTCTTAACATGTCCAAACAGCCTAAGCCTTGTCTATCTTAATTTATCGATAATATTCACTACCTTTAATTTGTCCCTTACTATTACATTCCTAACCTTATCTCTTTTAGTAAGGTTGTAGATCCAACAGAGCATTCTCATCTCTATTGTTATTAGCTTATAACTATGAACTTGTTTGATGGGCCAACACTCCACCTCAAGAGCATGGTTGGCTTGCTGACCTAATTGCTAAATGATAACATTTTGCTTTAAGCTTGAGTAGTATCTTCTTGTCACACAAAACTCCTAATCTACCTCTCCATTTCAGCCACCTTGATCTGATCTGGTGAACTATGTCTTCATCAATTTCTCCATTGCTCTAGATGATTGATCTTAAATATTTAAAACACTCTTTTTGTGGTATAGCTTCTGAACCAATCTTTACCAACACATCTGTAGCCACCCTATGCCCTAAAATGTTACACTCTACATACTCAGTCTTAGTCCTACTCAATCTAAAACTATTTGATTCTAACGTATCCGTCCAAAGTTCGAGCTTGTCATTGACCCCTTCTTTTGTCTCATTCACTAAAACAATGTCATCAGCAAATAACATACATCAAGGCACATTCCCTTGAATGTTCTTGGTGATCTCATCAACTACTACTGTAAATAGAAAGGGACTCAAAGCATAACCTTGGTATAGCCTAATATCTATAGAAAAAGGCTCAGTATCTCCTCTTATCATCCTTACTTTAGTTTTTACACATTCATACATGTCCTTGATAATCTGTATGTAAGTCATCGAAACCCCCTTAACTTCTAAACACTTCCACATGATTTCCCTTGGAGCCCTATCATACGCTTTCTCTAAATTAATAAAAACTATGAGAAGTTTATGCTTTTTTTCCCTGTAGTATTCCATTAACCTTCTAAAGAGGTGTAAAGCTTTCATCGTAGACCTTCCTGGCATGAAGCCAAATTGGTTGCCGATATATGAGCATCCTTTCTTACTCTTTTCACTTTATCCCATAACTTAATGGTGTGACTAAGTAACTTAATGCCTCTATAGTTGTTGCAGCTTTAAATGTCCCTTTTGTCTTGAATAAAGGAATTATCATACTAATTCTCCACTAGTCTGGCATTCTAGAAGACTTAAGGATCACGTTAAAAAGCTTGGCTAACCAAGTAATACCCTCTTCACCTAGGCTCTTCCATACCTTTATGGCTATCTCGTTAGGTTCTACTATCTTACCACCCTTCATCTCCCTTAACGTATTCTTAATTTCATCCCTCGTAATGTCTTATAATAAATAAATAAATAATGATATAATAAAAGAGTTAACATAACTTCATTTGATAAATTATATGCAAATATTAAATTAATTTTGTAATTTATAAAAAGATATATATCATATTTAGTATTATAGTCAAGGTTTTTCTTTGGTGGGGGTTAGGACGATTAGTAAATAATTTCATTTTTAATAAAATAAGTTACTTTTTTCATTAAGGGTGGATGGTCTTGTTGCAAGTCCTAAGTAAGCTAAATAAATTGTTTAACTTAAAACTATAAACAAAAAAAGCTACTAATCGATAAAATTGAAACTTTTATTATAACCAAAATGTTAACATTTGAGCTTTTAGTACTAATGATAATACTATGAATATTGAAAAAATATAACAAAAATTTGAATACAATTGAAAATACTAAAAACACAAATCAATCAATTTTATCAATAGGAAAAATTTAATGCCACGTTTTTCAAAATATACCCTTTAAGAAATAAAATCACTTATAAAAGGAAAATGATATTCTCTTCTCTAAAGATTAAAATTGATAATAAAGGAACAAATGCAAAAGATATTAAAGCATTATTTAGCAAAACAATTATGCAAATGACTATTTACAAACTATAAGACATTAACTTACTGTAATAGAGTAAAGACACCTTTTCATATAAAGATGGAAGTCAGGGGCAATACCTTGGCGAAAATGGGAAAGAACCAATATGAGTAAACTTTCATAATCTTCTTTTAGAATATTGGACTACAATAAAGCCTTAAGGAAACCAACATGCCTTGATGCTCACGCAACAGAGTTCAGAAGAATGGGGCTCACTAAAATTTTTGTGTAAATGTATAAGAACAAGGAAATATCTAGCAATATAAATATAATAAAACTAAACTAAGAGGGGTTTAGAGTAGGATGAGATCTCCATATCTCATCAATGGAAACCATAATAACTACATAAGAAAGAATAGATACCAACAAGTGAACTCTTCAAAACAGGTAGTGAAAGGAGATGAAGAATATGAATGAGGGGGAAAAATGTCAAGATTCAAAATTAAACAATAGAGAAAGAGTGGAGAGAAGATATCATTAATATAGCTGAAGAAACTCAAGTAGGGTTCAATAACCTCCCATAATAAATATAAAAATACCTATAAGGAAATGATATTAATATAAACGAGATTGAAATTTGACAAACTAGGAACTGCGCATTCTAATTATGTCAGACTGTATGACAAGGCGAAATGATAATGAGAAGGAAAACAAGGGCTTCACCATAATAAGAAAAAGGCTTGGTAGAAAGGACAAGAAAAAGCCTCCCACAAATCCCTCCTCTCTACTTTCTTAATGTCTTTTTTCATTTATAATGTAAAAGGTTTGAATAATCTTAATAGTAAATAGTAGTTAAGGACCTTTTATAAAGGAAAAATCATTGTTTGATTGGCTTATCTAAAACCAAAATAGAAAAGGATTCAAATGGCAAAACTTGGTGGTTTTTGGGTGAGAATTAGGGGGTTATTACTAACCACCAATACCACTATAATGGAAGAGTCCTAGCGCTGGAGGGGAATGATCTTTGCCACTTACCTAGAAATGACGAGTTTAATTCTAGGAATCCAATGACACCAATCTCGTGTCGAAACTCTCTTGGTTTGTGAGAATCGAAGGTTTAAAGCTCAAAGGTTATCCATTTTCATTCACCGGCAAAATGAGCTGAATGGTGTTAAGTTTCCCTCCTTTCGTATGTTTTTAAGGCCATTAGACACTATGGCGGCGTTTGTTTCACCAAAAAATGACTAAAATAGCAGATCGGTGACTTACCTAAATGAACTGAAACTTCCATTCGTGATTCCTACAAATCTGAGTCATTTTTGAAAAACAAGTTTATGAGTTTTGTAGAACGTCGCAAGAGCTTTCTGTAGAGCCCTAGATCATCAAAAATGGTGGTAGACAGTGAAGTTATGAGTGTCGAAATTTTGGAGTGAATAGTAACCTATAGGGAAAAGAGTTTAAAATAAAAATGACCTTAAACTTTCTTAAGCTCGACTTATACTTTTATGGGTTTTTCTCTTTATTGGTCCATTATGAGTAATTTAACAAAAATTTGGATCATTACATAAGAATAGTTCCAAAGATTGCTAACCCAGATTCTCTTAATGACTTCAATCCTATCTCTTATTGTAAGTCTAAAAAACTATCTCGGAGATTCTAGCCAAACGATTGGAAGCAACTCTAATGCAAGTGATAAATCTGAGTTGAATTGCATTCATCAAAGGAAGGAACATTGGTAACAATCTATTAATCATTCAAGATATGTTCAATTGATTAAATTTTGAAAAGTATTTTTATTTATTAATTAAGAAAAATGACCTTTCTTAATATTTAAAATAATTTTCTATTGTATTAAAAAGATTTTATAATAAATTAAGAAACCAATCTCTAAATAAATAATATAAAGGATTTTCTTAATTAAATTTAAAGTGTTTTATTTAACTTTAAAAGTGATTTCCTTTTAATATTAGAAAATAGTTTTTTAATTGATAGTTTTTTAATTAAGAAAAAGTAGTTTATAATTAGTTTATATTAATTTTCTAATTGGAATAGGAATTTAATTTGATTTGAAAATAATGGGTTTATTCTAATTTAATTATTTGAAGAGTTGGAAGCATTATTTTAGATTATTAAAATCAATAATTATAATCAAACAAAGCTTGATATTTCATACATATAATTTGATTATATTGGTTAGAGGACTGCATGCTTTAATATGTGTTTGATATATTATGCATGTTAAATTGTATGTTTTATATGTATCATATTTTACATGTAATTTTATGTTTAATGAGATGAATAAAATTAAATCATTTGTATTAAGTACTTGTTGATAATGTGATTGTTGCTTTCTATTTTTAATACTAAAACTAAAGTTTTATTTATCATAAGGCTTATTGAGTGACTCAAGGCTCCTTTAACCCGAAAAGTTTATCTTAAATTAATGGGTTCTAGTTAACTATATTTGTATAATTTGGATGAATGATTCATGATCATATTAATTCAGAGACAAAGTTAGGAATAATATATAAGATATATTTTGGCAAAGAATTGTCACCTAACAGATCTAATAGTCATATGAAATGTGATTGATAAGGAAATTATCAATCTATTTTAAATTTATTAGGTTTGTTAAGCGACGTAAGTTCATCTACATTTGAATGGAATCCTAGCCTACTAAAGAGATTAGTGTAATCCTTCTAAATAGTAGTGAGGGCTATCATCTCGAATAAAATAATGGGATTAACCAAGTATATAATTAAAGTCCTAACCTTATTTGGTAGTTATAACATATAACCAATATTTGCTTTTTTTACATTTACATTTTATTTTAAGTAGAAATTACTTTTGTTTAGTATCATTAATGCTAAGAGTTACTGAGCCAAATTACTTGGACATAGGTTATATGTGAAAAGAGTTCTCAAAGTTACAAAGAAGATTTGTATGTCCATTACGCAATACTGATGTTAATCCTTGTTGAGGATTTGGTTATAAAGTTTAAAGATATGTTAAAATCATATAAATGACAAAATATATTGAAAATTTGAGTTGATTAATATCTCATAAACTTTAATGACAATATGTAATGTGTAGGTCAATACCTCGATAGCAAGATGCAGAAGATTGCATAAAATAGAGTTAAATGGTGTTGCATTTTGATAAAATTGTTTCTCTCAATTTAGCCTACTAAAAGCATAAATATGAATTACAATTGAGAGCAATGGCTTAGATATTTGAACACTTATCATTAGAAGGAAAATAATTGCATGACTTTTCTTGCCAATACATGATATGATAAAGATAGATTTCATATATTTCTAATTTATGCTTATAAGTATTTGATACTGAATTTAGATTTAATATTACTACAATATTCAAGGCATGATAAGAAATATATCATTGAGTAAATGTAATTAATCAAGTTTATATAAATAGTTTGTATGTGATGGATCAAGGGGGACTTATACTTAAAATATATGTGGCAATAATACAAAGTTGGATAATTAAAACTATCGTTTTATGCCATATTGGTTAAATTAACATAATGAAAATCATAAAAGTTACATTTAAGGATGTGCATCCTTTCTTATTGTGAATCATATAAAACTTGCGAGACTTATTAGGTTAAAGAATAACCAAATCAAAATTTAGTGAAAGGATGATGATGATATTGAATCGATAAATCTTATACATGTGATGTATTGGCATTAATAATAACTACTAAAAGGATGATACTTGTATTTCAATATATTACTAAAGAAATTATGTGATATAGTCATATGTATTCAATAAAATTTTAATTTTAATTTTTGAAAATTTAAAATTATTTAAATATAAGTAGCAATTAACAATTGAGAATAGTAAAGCACCTCGATATGATCAATGTAATGATATTTAATTTCTTCGATTATCCATAGAGAACAAGATTCTTAAGTGAATATGTCCTCAACTAAATTTCATAAGAGTATGAATTTCTGTAAAGGGGAATATATATTATGAGATATTATATGATGCAATGTTTATTTCTTATATAACTAAGCCTTGTATAATAACTTAACTTTAGTAGTTCTAACTAAATAAATTAGCAAGATTTGATATTAGATATGAAATACTAGGACTTTGAACAAGTTAAAGTTAACAATTTTAGGATGTAATGCTTAATTGAAGCATATATTATCTAATAAGTTTAGAACTAAATTGGATCATAAAGGGTTACAGGATATCCAAAGGTTGAATAAAATCTTATAGACCCATTAAACAAATTATTTGTTTCATTTATAGCAAAATAGTTCTTAAGATAAATAGTGGGAGTATGATGAAATGTAAAATTTTCAATCCTCATAACAATATATCCAATTAAAACTATTGCCTTTGTTGATATATGTGATGTATAATTAAAAAGTTAAGAGATGTTGAACCAATTATTTTCATGATGAATAATTGAACGAATTATTTTCATAATGAACTTAAAGAGTTTATTTTGGAGGTAATTGCAAATTTATCATGTTTATAAGAACATTAGTGGAAGTATAATTGCCGTATTCGATAGGAGTATATAGAGATATATCTTTTATAGATAATAGTAATTCATATTTTAATTATTGAAATTATAATTATCCAATAACGACTCTTATTAGATGTATAAGTTGTTTACCTATCCTAGTCCAAATAAATAAATAATGTACTAAAAGTGTTTAGTATTTGAGAGATCCCATACTTGTGCAGTACCAAAGATACCAATTATTCTTTAGCGACTAATCCAGTGACTGGAAAGAAATACGCTGACAGATTAGCCATGTTACTAAGAGGGGATCAACAATCTAGAAACCATGAGCTCATACGCAAGTTGCGATAAAGCTATGGTCACCGCTTCTTATTCTCTATGATTCTGTAGTGCATCTGGATATTGATCGTTGGTTGATGGTGGTCACTTCTTTATTCTTTGGCACATCATAAGCTAGAATCCGCACAAGTTATCCACCAACCAACCCTCGAAATCCATCAACAGCACTTCCTGATACTGATACTGCAATTTCCAAATATGTTATCTTCTCCTTCAGGTACTGCGCACATGTTTGGTATCAGTTCTCCTTTTTAGGATATATGGCATGAGCGGTAACAATGCCTGGAAGGTTTTGGAGAAATATTCCCCCCTCAATTACATCATCAAAAGAAGGCAGCCCAAAAAATCGATTGTTAACGTCAGCAGCAACTCCCTTGGACGTACGGAATACGCCAGCTTTTGACATAATTGTAGTTCCTTGACTAATGTTATCCAAAGAACACATTCACCCTCCGCTCCACGTTGCTCTACAGCAACTGAAACAGAAACTGCGCACCTCCCATTTCAACATGAGAGCTACAAGCCATTACGCCAGGAGTAAATTCCTGAGCACCTCCAAGAACTTATCCACAATTTCGACTCACTATTTGTGGTAAAAAAAGAAAATATATCGATTTTGGAATGACTAATATTGAATAAAAGAAAGGCCTATTTATTACACGTAACTGTAAAACTAGAAATTAGCAATTAAAAAAGGATATCATGGTCCACTTACTACTACCTCACAAAAGGTATTACTAAAATATCTCAAAATTTTATTAATATCTCATTCCCATTAACTCGCTAGTCCTCAAATAAAGGAAATAAATAAACAAGATTTTGAAGCACTTAGTGAATACTCTCCCTTGCTTTAAAGTTGTAAACTCATATTTGAAATCTAAAACTTTCACACTTCTCAATATAAAGTGACTTAGTCAAAATGTCTACAACCTGCTAATTTGTACCACAATACTTCAGTGTAATTGTCCCCTTTGCCACCATATCTCAGATAAAGCGGTGTTGAATGTCGATGTGCTTCATTCTACTCTAATAGACCATATTCTTAGTCAAAACAATTCAACATATTAAATCTCTTCAATAAATTGGTAGCATACTTCTATTCAGAAAAATGGATTTTATATCAAACTGGTATATTGGCCACTCTAATTGTATAGCTAATGCTAAAAAGGTTCTCAAATTTTCAAAACAAGCCACAAGAGAGAATGTTTCATCAAAGTCAACACTTTATTATTGAGATAGCCTTCGGCCCCCAACTAAGCTTTATGTTTCTACAAACTATCATCAACATTATACTTAGTTCTAAACACCCACTTAAGCTAATCACATTTTTCCCATTGAGTAAATCAACCAATTTCCACATTTCATTTTTTTGAATTGTCTATATCTCCTTGAGCATGGATTTATACCAAACTTAACTTTTAGATGTATCATCATAGTTAGTAGGATATGAAATATACAAAGAAAAGCTACATGATTTGAAGATTTCAATCAATGATAGGAACTTCTTTAGCTTCACTTGAAGAATTGGATGCTAAACTTGTCGATGAAGAGTTGTAGCTAGGTGATGCTGAGTTTGTTAGTGAAGATGAACTATTAAGTGGTGATTTTGGGCTTTGTAAGCTATTATAATAAGAGGGGTCTGGACTTGTTGCATCTAGCTTAATACTTGTTGCTAGAAATTCAACATCTAATGGAAAAGATATAGGCTTCTCATCTCAGTTAGTGCCTCAAGGCCAATAAGCATCTTCATTAACATTACATCTCTATTTACGATTATTTTTCCACTAATACAAACTATATGATTTAGAATGCAAACTATAAACATGAAAATACTTCTTTTTTATTTTTCATCAAGTTTATGATTATTTGATTTTACCAAGGTTTATGTTATACAAAAAAAACTTTTAAGTGACTTACTTGGGCCTTTGAACCTCTTTATGCTTTATAAGGTATTTTATTCAAAACTTCTTTTATGGGATAAATGTTGAGGAGATACACTGCTATAGCTACCACTTATATACATAGCATATTCAAAATCCTCTTTGCCTTTAACATACTTCTGGCCATTTTCACCATTGTTCAATTATTCTATTCAACATCACTATTTAGTTCTATCTGGTCTAAGTAGTGAGGTGAGTTCCCAGCAAATCATATTCTCTTTATAAAAATATTAAACTATTTTTAACAAAATTCACCTCCCTTATCTGTAAACACTACCTTTATACACCTACTACTTCTACAAGCACCTTAAGGTTCTTGAAATGATCAAGTTCTTCACATTTCAGATTCAAGAAAGAAACCTAACTCATTCTAATATAATCATCAATAATTATTACAAAATAGTGACTACCATTCAAGCTTTTAGTATGCATCCATCTATATAAGTTAGTATGAACTAAGACAATATAGTGAGAAGCACTATAAGTTTTACTTAAACGAAATGACTTTCAAATTTGTTTTTCAAAGACATAACCTTAATAATGATCAAGTGCAATAATGTTTGGCAATCCTAGAATCATATCTTTGGAATATAACAATGTCATCCTATTTAAATATAAGTGACCATACTTAAAGTACCATAAGTCAGATTCACTACATCCTTTAGCAATACAATCCATTTCCTAAACAATCATCAAACATAATTACCATTGTGCTATTCATCAGAGGACCCAAAGTAAGCATAGAAAAAACATTATGTTGTAACTTCTTTTTACCATTAGTGTAAATAACGATTATACCTTTTCCTTTAACTTGAACTTATTTATCATTGTTGAGTTTTGATCTTGCATCACATGCATCAAAAATAGAAAACAACAGTGGAAGTATAAAACAAAACCCAAAAAGTCAGGAACTTTCAAGTGCCATTAGATGTAACTTTAACAAACCATGAACTTAAGATATGTACCTTATAATCTCCTTCGTTTTTCGTTGTCTTCACCTCTTCCGGTTATTGTAAACCATGATAACCAAAGGAGGACGTCTCTAATAATATCCACGTGAAGAGCGAAGCATGAAACCTCTTAGGAAGAATGGCTAGAAAACACACAAAGTGCTAGCTTTGTGATTTATTCTTTTTGAGAGAGTGTTTGTAGAGAGTGAGAGAAGACAATGAACACTTCACCAAAAATTCTCTTTCTTTCATACAACACTTGCACGAAAATTGATGTTTCTTATACCCTTTGGCCTTCCTCTAACCCCCAACATCAATAGAGAGTTGATGGGAATTAAGTAGCTTTTAATCCCATTTAATTTAGCATGAAACTTCCACCCCTTCTTTAAAGTGTAATTTTGTCATCTTTCTTATTAAAGGATAATTTTCTCATCTTGATTATTAAAAGGTAATTTTTTCATTTTACCTAATAAGCAAGATTCATGTGTCATATGATTTATAATTAAATGACCCTAAACTACCCCACTTGTGTAGCTTAGTCATGCATCTCTCATATCTTGGATTCCCATCCAAAACCATTTTACTCATTCTTCGCATCTTCAATGCATGTGACCCATTAGGTTCCCGGTTATATTGGTCGCTTGAATTAACACTTAGTTCAAGCAAGTCATGGGCGGTATCTAACAACACATCATGACCCCTAATTAACCAAAAAATCAATGGTACTACGAACCCTTCCATAGACAATGTTCATGTGCAATTCATCATTTCACCATCTATACCCCACTTAGTTCAGAGTATGGTTAAAGTGTTAACTCTCATTGTATTGACTACAACACATCTAGCCCAAGTGATGTTAGTTCTTATCCGGAGGCTCATTACTCAATTGGATATGTCAGTGAAGATTATCTTCATGACATTTCCACTTTGGCTAAAGATTTTTTAGTAATGACCCCGACAAGAAGCCATGGTTATCATCTACTTATATCAGGAGTGGTGAATCCTTTATTGGCTATTCAATTACCTTCGAATGCCTTAAGCTGTACCCAATCACCACCTTATAAGAAACCTCTAAGAGGCAACAAGGAATGGAATCAAAGTATAAGATTAGTATCCAAGATGTCCTTGACTACCTCAATCTAAGGATATTTGCATCATTGCTATGATGAAACTATCATTGATACTAGAATAGATTATCCATATGATTGTCTCATGGCAGGTCATCCAATGTACTTACTACTCTTAGCAAGCATCCACATGTTAACTATAAACAACTCATGCTTACAACTTATGAGATTCATTACTTAATCTAATTAAGGAATATAACATGTGTTTGTCTATCCAAATTAATAATATCCCATTTCATTAATCCTATGACTATGGATAATTTAGTTACTAACATAATTACACATTATAGAAATCTCATTATCATGATCTCATCATGATTTCCTTCACGTTATGAAATGTATCAAGGATTTCATTAATTCAAATTAAGATCACTATCAATTTATAAAGAACATGAACATCAAATTAACGAAAAAGCCTTTTTATTAATAAAAAAGATTTGTATAATAAGTGCTAAAGGTGAATGCCTTTAGAGCACTTCTCTAACAATCATTACCAAGTCAAACCTATAACTATTTTTAGGCATCCTGCTTCTTAAAAATCGATCGTAAACTGTACATATGATTGGAATATCTGCTGTTAATAAACCACATATCATCTGAAACTACGTTGTCATGAAAATGTTCTATGAACAGTGTTTCTGCATCATATTTTTTCACAAAATTTTCCTCCTTTTACTTTTCTAACAATTAGCTTCTTTGAGGACAAATTTGTGCAATTGTTACATTGAATAGAACTCCTCAACGTGGATTGTCTTTGCTTAGAAAATTGACCACAATCTTTACCTCAACCATGAGCTCTGCCATAAAATCTATCTCTGCTAGGGATGGCAATGGGTAGGGTTCGGTTCGGGTTTTACTCTACCCATATCCATATCCATATTTTATGACTCAACCTATATCCATATCCATATCTATCGGTTTTTATGATTTACTACCAATATCCAAATCCATTGGGTTGTTTGGATTTTT
>JANPWT010000007.1:365558-390792 GCA_024678245.1 Erythroxylum densum
ATATGCCCCCATACCCGCCCCGTTCGGGTCGGGGAATGTCGGATCCCCATCGGGGCGGGGCTTTTTGCCATCCCTACATGAATGCTTAGATGTTTTATTAAATTATTATGAAATATCTAACTTGTAGGATTTTTATAATTCAATAACTCATTTCTTTTAATTTTAAGGTTTCACATTTCAATAAATTTTTAGGTTTCTTATTTTATTTCATCATAATTACAAAATTAAAATACACTTAAAATAAATATTGATACAATTATAAAATAATCAATGAATTACATATTTCCACTCATATTATACTACAGGGGCAATTTTGTCATTCACACTGTTTTTTTGTTTTGTCTACTGCAAACAAACACATTTTTGTCCTCAGGACAGAACAGTTTTTTTTGTTCTGTCCACCACAACCAAACACCTCACTGTCTTCAATTTTTGTTCTGTTCCGTTTTCAAATTTCCGTCTCGTTCCGTCTCTGCCCCCTAAAGACAGTAACCAAACGCAGCGAAAGAACGGTATAACTTCGACTTTGTTGACTTAGCTTTGTGAGTTTTGTTGTTAATTCTTTTGCCTATAAAAAATTAAAGTCCATCAAGTTTCTCTTATTATTAATATAGGTTGTTGATATTAATTCATATTAGTATCGGAGTGCAAGTAAAGATCCTCAAGCCTCAAGCCTCAAGCCTCATCCTCTTGTTCTTGCTGGTGGTGTCAATCCAATGTTCTAATCTTTGTTATTGACTTGTAAGCGGTAGAGTAGATGAAGAACGGGTAAAATCGCACGTGCGATTGGGCGATCCAAGTTGCAGACTTATTCTCGTCGACGACAATCATCATTCCAAGCCTTTGGTCATTATTGCTTCTTTTTCAGGTTTGCTAGGGTTTCCCCTTTCCATTTTCCTGGATTAACTATCTTAGGTACTAGGGTTGCTTTGCTATTTCTATTAGTTTAATATTTGATCTTTGTCTTGCTTTATTGAACTATCTATGTTTTTTAATTCCTGCATTTTTTAACTGTTTCCCAACATCCTCAATTTGGAATTAACCCGATTTGCCTTTTCATGCGATTTCTGTTGCTAGACGCCAACCTTTATTTTTAAGTCTCGGTCACTTTGTCTTGTCTCTTAAGTATCCAGATGTGCTTGCTTGTGTTCATATTATGTGCATTTTCTCTTGCCATTTTTATCAAACTACAAAACAATCTTTTGTTTTCAACTCAACTTTTCGCCTTTGCTCCTCCTCTTCAAATTGGTTTTACTAACAATATACATTCCTGGAAGCTGAATGTTTTGCCTTGCGGTTGGCTCTAGAGCGGCATGGCTTGTTCATATTGGAAAAGGAGATGCTTATGTATCTGGGCAGAATAGGTACAGAGTTAGTGGCACAAGCGATTTGATGCGGAGTAAGCAGACTCTCCTATGACAAAAGGGCAACACAAAAGGGCAACAAACCAAATACAATTGTCCTGCAACATCCTAAAGCTACCCAATCATAATCCCTGCTCCCTCGTTATATCTCTCCCTCTCTCGTCTAGCTTTGGACTTGAAACTCTTAACTCGGCAAGAACTTGATACCAGAAACTCTGATTGACGTGAGGCTGGAGTTTTATAATCTCTTCTAAGCTCTATTATCCCTCCTGCAATGGTGTTCTGTAAAGCCTGCGCTAGAGATGTTCCCGGATTTCGAGACGGTGACGGCCTCTTGTACGTCTTTTATTTCGTTTTGTTTGGTTATCACAGATTCATCTCTCTGTGCTTTTATTGTAAGTCAATTTTGGTGTGATTTTGGGGTTGTGAAGGTCATGTAGCAGATGTGGTAAAGTTCTTAAGTTTGATAATTTCTCGACGGAGGTTACATTTGTGAAGAATGCATCAGGCCTGGTATGTTGTTGTCTCTTTTTCGCTATTTTATATTTCACAGTATAAAGGGTTATCTTTGTGCATAAAATTTGGTTGTGTGTAAGTTGAGCTTAAATACTTGCTTCATAGTTGCTTCTGTTCTTGAGAAAATAGCTTATAATTTGCTTGTACGATATTGTAGAGCTCGAAGTTTGCCACTCTCCTGCTATCAATAGGCACTTAAGAATTGTTGTGGAAAGACGAGAAAGTATTAGATTTAACTTCCTTGTGACACCAAAGTTCATATGGGTATAGAGAAACATCGGTTTGATTTAGTCAATCTAATTTGGAACTATATATATCCAAGAGGCGTCCTTTATTTGTACTCATGCTATCCCTAGATTTTTTTTTTCCCCTTCAAGTCCTCTTTCACGTATCTTCCCATTATTTTGTAGAGCCAAATGTCAGGAAGCTTTGTAAAGAGTGTTGAAGTCGAAAACTTGTCACGACAAAGATTATATGACAAAGGTATGCTTATTTGTGCTTATAATGATTTGGACTACAATTCATACAATGGTATTTCACTTATGTTGCTGAATGAAGTTCAGGAATTTAGTTATGTTGAGCAAGTTATATTTCCTTTAGGATCCTCCAATGTGGTAATAAAAAGAAAATCTTTTTGACTATGTGATATTCCATTAAATATATCAAATGTGATTTGTTTTGTTGGCGTTAAAGGCATCCAAGCGGCCATAAAGTAGGAGTTTATAGATTGAAGAGTTATTAATACAATTTTTCGAACTTTGAAAGACTTACGTGCATGTGGATGAGTGATTATGCAAATATAACTCAAATCACACAATTAAACAATGTAGTAAAGAAAAATGATGGAGGAGTAAAGGGAAGGGATATTAAAATGTGATTTTGTAGTAGTTTGATTTCCTTTATAAGCCTGTGTCCACTCCCTAAGCACCTTGGCTCTTCAATTGGGGTGAAAAAGTCTTTTTACAACACCAAAGCATCTTACTTTCTCTTGGATGAAGCATAACCTTTATAACTTCTTCAATAGGTGAAGATAAACTTGCACAACAAGTATATTGCCTGTAACCAAACTCTTTTTTGATAATAGAACAAGTTATTAGCAGTTCACTCAATTTATCACAATGAAGCAGAAATTAGTTTCTTGGACCCCAACTTTCTCCATGTTTTTCTTCTTCCCAAGAAGTCTTTTATAATCCTATGGTCTAAACTAGTTGTTGGCGACAAGATATGGTTGTTGGAGTCTCACAATGGAAGTTATCATAATGTGATGATCTATTGCGAGAAGCATATTGCAGTCAGCCAGAAAAAGGTGGCTAGCTGCGTAATCATGCAAACAACTTTTCCAAACTTCAATGATCTTCAAACATCTTCGAACCCTTTTTAGTTTGACATTTTTCATGTTCTAGCAAGACAATGTCCATATTGAGAAGGGGATAAATATGTTCCAATTCAATAATGATGAAAGATATTTGTAAATGTAATTAAGTGTTTTCCTTTTCATTGCTTTGTTTCTATGAAGTACTCCTAACTAAGGAATTTTCCTCTTTCCTTACCATTGAATATTTTTAACCATACTAAAGAGTCAATAAATATTCTTATTATATCTTTCGCTTCACATCTTTAACTTGGACTCTACCCATCATTTTGATGAGCCAATTCAATAATATTTTATGGTTCTTGCCATTTCCATTTCCAATTTTAGTGGACATGTTCATGATTATTTATATTTGGAAAACTATTTTGCCTAAGAATATCTTACTTCTAAGTAGTTTTTTATTTCATTTTTTGGATATATTGATTAATCTCTTCATTGCTTTCTCCCTTAGTTGGTGTCTTGCTTACTGCCTTTTCTTCCAAAACAAGTAAGCATGTAAATTACATTTTGAGCCAAACATTATTTGACGGATGTCTTCTTCATTTTATACGAATTAGAAAAAGTTCACCATGGCTTTTTGTAGCCAAAAAAGCATTAGTTCTTTTTACTTCTTAGTAATTAATTAGTGTTTTGTAGTAGTCATAGTCTCTTTCATGTTTCATAACATCAATAAGTAACAGACCCCTGGTTAATGCTTGGTGGTGAGAGCTTTCCGAATTTTTTAAAGTTTTGCAATTGCACAGTTTGACCTTGCAATAATATGCTAGATGGTGGTAGAACTTTAACTTCAAACTTTGTTAAATGGGTGTTTAAAATTCTTATTTTTTGATATTGCAGCTTATGATGATTTAATTTACTTGAAGAATGGTTTAGGCATGGGTGAAAACGTCGCTATAGTTAATCAAGC
The DNA here is from genome assembly GCA_024678245.1 of Erythroxylum densum. Classification (NCBI taxonomy): domain Eukaryota; kingdom Viridiplantae; phylum Streptophyta; class Magnoliopsida; order Malpighiales; family Erythroxylaceae; genus Erythroxylum; species Erythroxylum densum. The sequence goes on from JANPWT010000007.1 coordinate 369,718, forward strand.
TATGGAGTATTATCGAGTATGTTCTTCAACACTTAGCTTCATTTCCATGTACATGTTGTTCAACCAAATTCTCATATATATATATATTAATATTATCTTTTAAAAGATAGCTGTTGAGAGAAATTTCACCAGAGGGCGCAGGACAGATCAGGTCCAGGCTGCATGTCTTTATATTGCTTGTCGGTAAGGAATCCACTTTTTAACTCCAATTCTTTTGTTCTCCTAATGTTACAACAATTTGCAGGAGTGTGAATTGTTATGTACGACGGAGTGCTACAACATATATGCCATGAAGAGATAGAAAGAGAAAGGGTAGTGCGAGAGAAATGAAGGATGGGTTTCCATATATTATATTCTAGTTGTCGCTTCTTAAAGCAACATAGGCCTCTAAGACCTTACAGGAAATCATGCGTAGCCCATATAGCTGGTGGCTACATCGGCTTAGGGAATTAAAAGAACTTATACTAAACGACCTTGTTTGTTCCTTGCATGGATTTTGTCTTTCATGATTTTCTTTATGGTTGACATAACAATGTTCCCCTCTCCTGGAACCTTGTCCACAAGGTCGGCGTTTGGGTATCTTTGATGGAGCTCGTAAAGGGATTCCCATGTTGTGTCCTTCTCTGACCGTACAACACGTTGACCCAATGCTTGGGTAAAAGGCCGATTGTGACGATTCACAATTCGACAATCTAAAATAGCTTTAGGTTGCTTATCCACTAGATGAACCACAATAGGTAATTAAGTGGAGATGGGTAGTCCTTAGGATGGAGATGGGTAGTCCTTAGGAAGCATACTTCTTTAATTGAGAAACATGGAATGTGGAGTGAATGTTGACTTCTATTGGCAACTTTAGTCAATAGGCTACTGCTCCAATTTGCTCCTCCACTAGGTGTGGCCTATAGCACAAGGGAGAGAGTTTTTGACAACTCTTCCTTTGCAATGAATGCTGATGATATGGTTGTAATTTTGGGAATATGATATCTCCCACCTTGAATTCCGTTGTACTTTTCTTTTCTACCTATTGCTTCATCCGGTTCTGAGCTTGCCGCATGTGAAACTTGGCAAATGCTAGGGCTGCTTCCAACCTTGCATAATTGTCAACTACTAGGTTCTTGGAGTCATTCGCCAGATATGGTACGTATGCGGGAGGAGAGTACCCATACAACAGTTTCAGTGGCATGGAGTAGGTAGCCTTATGGAATGTGGTGTTGTACCACCATTATACCAAAGTGATCCACTCAGCCGAGCAAGAGCGTCGCTGCTAAAGCATCGAAGGTAGGTCTCCAAGGTGCGGTTAACCTCTTTGGCTTGTCCGTTCGTCTTTAGGTGATATGCTTTGGAAATCGAAGATTGATCCTTTGTAACCTGAAGAACTCCCTCCAAAACTTGCTTAAAAAAATGGGATCTTAGTCACTCATGATCCATTTGAGTGTGCCATGTAATTTGAAGATGTGATCCAAGAATAACCTTGCTATGTCTGTTGTGGTTGTTGGATGCTTGATGGGGATGAAGTGGCCGTACTTACAAAAGTGATCGATGACCATCATGATTCCTTGTTTCCACGTGAGGGTGTAAGTCCTATAAAATCCATAATACACATCCTTCCGGAATTGACTGCGGTTGTAACTTCCCTGAATATTGCACATTCTCGTCTTTATTCCTTTAACAAATGATACAATTCTTGATATAGTTTCGTACATCTCTTCTCATTCCCTTCCAGTGGAAAATATTTTGTAGTCTTTTTGTTGTTGTAGTCACTTCGGAATGCCCCCTAAGAGGATCATCATGGCTCATTAAAATTAATTTCCAACGCTGTTCCTTGTTGAACTCAACTACCACCCTTCTCCTCCATCACAATAAATCTTCCCTCCATTCATAGCTGCCAGAGTTCAAGGTCCCTTTCTCAGCTAGTTGGATTATATTCATAATTGTTTTGTCCTTCCACCAACTATTTTGGATTTCCTCCTAGAGTCCTATGTGCACCTGTGAAACAGAAAGAGCAAGTAATTCAGTACTATTTATGCGGGATAGTGCATCGACCGCTCGGTTCTCTTTCCCATTACAGTACACTACTTGGAAATCATAACCGAAAAGCTTCAAAAGCTGTGGTTGTTGGAAGGTGTTTTGATACTCTGTACAACATTACTTTTGACTCCCAAGTACAATTTCTTCTTTTCTGAATTCATTGTCAGCATGCATCTCAAGTGATAAACAGTTGACTTCATTTGACGTTGCTTGCTAGGGTTGAATTTTAATGCTAGATATTGTCAATAAGTCTATTTGTGAATGCGAAAGAATCATCTTGAACATAGTAATCAACACCCATGGTTTCTGGCATACTAACGTTGCTCAAATTGACCTCCCTGTGAGATGCTGATGATTACTTCTTGATATGGTCAGGCTTAATTCAACAACTTGATTTTATGTTCTTTAATTTTTCTTCTGTGCAGGGAGAATAGAAGACCATACCTTCTTATTGATTTTTCCAATTATTTGAGAATAAATATGTAAGAAACCTCTCTTTTAATGATAGTTCCTACTTTTCTGTTGTTTTGGTAGCCACTAGTGATGTAGGATGAATAAAGGTCATTCTGAAGTTTTGATAAAACAATATTTGTAAAATATAAAATTGCTGGAAGTTTTTACTTGTGCTGGAATCTAGGGTTTTAAAGTCTGGAATTTATAAAGAATTTCTAAGAAGGATAGATTAGGAATCATTCCTAGGGTTTGTCTCAAGAACCAGGAATCACTGGTAGTGTTGAAACAATAAAAAAAATATTGGACACATTTCAATAAGTTTCTAAAACTCACGGTTATAGTTTAGAAATCACTCCTAACTGTCCAAGTATCACTCTTAAGGAAAGAAAGCTTCACAAATGAAACATCAATCTTCTATGTCCCTTAAAGCATTGAAATCCAAACATATTTATATAGTCAAACTCTTTGAACCCTAATCTTAATGGAATTAAAATTCTACCTAAATTTCCAACATAAAAATAGAATCCTACCTCAAATAAGGATCTTATATCGTCTTAATAGACTTAAAGGAACTAATGAAGATAAGCTAAAATATAAAATTTCCTTTAATAAGGAAGATTAATAAGAAACTAAAATTAATTTTTATTCTTAATCAACCAGCTTTTTTATGGATGTTTCAATTTAACTTGTATCAAAATTATTTGCAGCTATGTACTAGGTGCTGTATTTTTGCAGCTCTGCAAAGTATTGAATCTTACCGAGCACCCCATTTGTCAGAAACTTCTTGATCCATCCATTTTTATTCATAAGTATACAGCTTGTAAGTATCTGTTTGAGTAATCAATTTTCGGTAGCAGCTTATACTTTTATTTTGAGATTCTTTGCTGTTTGATTTGCTTTATAAAACAATTTGATGTCTATCCAGTGCAGTGATAAATTGTTATTTTATATTTTCCTTGTTAACTTATTCAAGCAATCCATTGTCCGTTAACCTATGTACGAGGCTTGGGCTAAATTAACATATCATCACTATGTTTAAGAAGAGAATGCAATGAGCACTACTTTTGTAGGTTTAGCAGGAGAAAAAAATAAGGATATTTCTGAATTGGCGTTGACAATTATAGCTAGCATGAATCGTGATTGGATGCAGGTTTGGCTTTTGTTTCCTTTATATTTGGTATCTGTCAGTGGTGTATTTAACGTTCTAAAGTTTGACCTCAATTTTTTTACAGACAGGAAGAAGGCCTAGTGGGTTATGGGGTGCAGCCTTATACATAGCTGCACTGTCACATGGTCTGAACTGCTCCAAATCCGACATTGTAAGTCATTTGTGCATTGTTGGTGATCTGAAGTTCTCAAGTAGACAATTGGAACAATTAAATGCTATGTATGCATTAATCAATTTCAATTTCAGTAACCAGTTACACTAATTGACCTCCTAGATTGTTTGACATTACTACTTGACTGCTGCAAATGTGTTATGTGGCATTTCATGAGATCAGTGTGAAATCAAAGTCACACTAATATGTCTCGGAGATTAAGACTAGTAAGACAAAGGAATTATAATTTCACGCGAATATATTCTTAATTTACTTATTTTCATCTCTGTAACATCATCTTTTAGGCTATTTTATTTTCATCTCTGCAACATCATCTTTTAGGCTATTTTCATCTCAGTTACATCATCTTATAGGCAATTAGAAGTAGGTAGTACAAGATTTGCATTTGGTGGATGGTCACATTGATTTTGGCCAAGGGTCATCAATGGTTCTGGCCATGCGCTTGTTACTATGATGGCTTTTGGTTGTAAACTATCTTTTATAGCCTTGCAATACATATTAGTTAAAATGATGGCTGATAAGCATTAATTATTGCCTTGTAAGATGATTTCAAGCAGCACTCAAATGATTTTTGTTACCAACTGTTTCTGTTATTTCTTGATGACTCATGATAATTGCTGCAAAGTTATGTTACATTCCAAATTGATTTATTGTCAAATTTTTGTGAACTGTGCCATCACAATTCTTTTTCATAGCGTCATTAATTTATGCTTTCTCTATATTCATCATAGATTTAGTTTTTGCAGTTTATGATATTATTCTTCGTGCTGGTTATGTGACGGATACTTTTCCTGTCATAGCTAAGAATGGTACACGTATGTGAAGCAACACTGACAAAGCGATTGGTTGAGTTTGAGAATACGGAATCTGGAAGCTTGACGGTATGTTTCTTGAAAGTATATGCAACGGAAAGCATTGTCATGTGATCGCTCAAAATGGAATATGTCATATTTGCATTTTTGTATGTATATTACTGATTGAACAACGGTCGAAGTGCAATATCTAAATTTGTTATATCTAATTCTAATATATTCTAATTATTTATTATTAAAATTTTTGGTTTTTATTTCTAGTTATTAATTTAATTTAGATTTATTTATTTTTGTTATTTATATCTAATTCTAATATATTCTAATTATTTATTATTAAAATTTTTGGTTTTTATTTCTAGTTATTTATTTAATTTAGATTTATTTATTTTTGTTATTTATATCTATTATTTAACCTATTATTTATTTTTTTGAAATGTAACCTATTATTTATTTTTATCTATATCTAGTTAGACTTATATTGATAAATTAAAAAAACTTAGATTTAGAAAGTCCAATATGATTCTAATACTATAATTCTAAATATACATTCTTATAACGGATAATGATTAAGTCATGAATATAGATCTTTGTGTTCAGCAAGTAGGTTCACAAACAGAAACACATTGTTTATGGCCATGAACGTGACCATTTCCTCATAGAATCTTCCAAATTTTAACAAATTTATGTGATTTGCTAAGTGAGATCAAAGCATAGTGCACTTGAATGAAGGGAATTTACTTCATTCTGTGTTCCAAGTTGAGGTGTACCTGCTCACAATTTGATATGTGACGAGACACTGGAGGAAGGAATTTGTAGATCTTGTTGATATGTAATCTTTTGATGAACTCTCCAACTCAAAGGGTTTTGTTTGTAATGTCTTTCCTCAACGAAATTGTGCACCTAAGCATCTTTTGTTGGTTTTTAGCCATTGAAATGTGTGCTGATTACTTTCGGATTTGAACTGCAGCTGTTGGATCATAGAGTCTGGATATTTTCTAAGAATAACACATCTCATTTTTAACTATTGAATATGACTGAATTTGTTCTAATGTAATTTAATGCATCTCATTTGGATGAGACGACCGGTGACTACTGGGATGTTGCATATTTATAGTTGTTACCTTCAAAGAGCATAATCATCAGCACCCAATTTATTAGTTACTGTACATATTATGGAAGTCAAATTGTTGTGATTATAGTTCTTGGTTATGTTTCTGCACTTTCTACAAAATGTTTGCGGAAGTTTTAGTCAAGAGAATGTGGTTTAATGTTTCTCTAACCCCTAAGTTCTCATAGAGGCTGTAAATGTGGAAAGCATGCTAGTGGGATTCAGAAAATTGTGGTTGTTGGTGGTGTTTGTATCATTCCTTGAATTTGTGAAGGAAGTATTTGCATGTTAATCTTCGAAGTATGTGAACATTTTTTCATCTTACTGGTGATCTGATCTTATTTCTATTTCATTTTTTCGCTTGGACAATGTCCTTCAATTCTATTTTACAAAAATTCTTGTGCGTTAGCATTTATTTATTTATTTTTCCTCTGTGGCAATTAGATCGAGGAACTAAATGCAAAGGCAGAAGAACTTAAAGATTATGCAACAGAACAACCAAATATTGGGCTGAATGGAACGAACTCAAAAGGATTACTTTGTCAGCACAAGGGTACTAATAAACCTCCTTTTGGATTTGGACTTTGTAAAGATTGTTATGCATACGTGAGTTCTCATCCTTTTGGCGACATGCTTCTGGTGTCCTACCCTAATTTCTTGTTGTTCATTATGTGGTTTATACATAAGCATGTGCCTAGGTGTTTAATTTTGAATGGTTTGAAGTATTGTTAATGATCCTGTTCCATTGCAGTTCATAGGATTTGAAGGGGGATCAGATCCTCCAGCTTTCCAAGTTGCTGAGAGGCAAAGAATGGAAGCTGAGAAGCAAAGAATGGAAAATTCATCAAGTACTGATAAGGCTGATCACTCAGATTTGGTTGGTACAAATTTCATAAGCCAAAAATTTTCAACTTTAACATGCTTCTTTTGCTTGCTATTTTGGTTTTCTTGTCAACTTTTTAGGTTATGATTTCCTTATTGTGGAAGAATCTCACTCGTAAGACATTTCTTGTAGGAAGTCAATGTGGAAATATTTTGCTTTGGGTGCATGATTCTGTTCTTATTTGCTGTCACTTGACTTCAAAAGTTTTCTATGCCTATCTCTGAACAATCACATGTTTGGTTGTTGGCATAGTACAGACTGAGGCATTTCTAGATAGAATCTGTCCTTTACCTCAAAACAAAAAATTTGGCCCAAAACAATTCATGTCATTGCTTGATAAAATTTTGTCAAGTTTGAAACTCTCTCAAAGTATGAGTTGTCCAGTAGCCTGTTTTAGTTGATCTACCATCCTCTTTAGTTCGTTTTTATAAGATTGCATTTGGAAGAGTACTAATTTAGTAAATAAGAAGTTAAAATTTAGTAAATTTTCTTTCGGAAGTAGCCTTCAAGAGTGTGCATGGATGGTGCTTGATTTTGACCCCCCCTGAAATATGTATGGGTAAACAAGATATTTTGCTCATAAAATGAAAGAATAACAAACTACTCTTTGTTTAGTACAACAAATGAAATTTGTTAGAATAAAAAAATGAAACAATTTGATTATAGTATTGTTTTACTTTAATAACTCAAGCATTTTGCTCTAAGTAAAAAGGAAATCATATCTTATTATAGCTTCTGAAAATCTACAATATTATCTTACTTTAATAACTCAAGCATTTTTCTCTAAGTAAAAAGGAAATCATATCTTATTATAGCTTCTGAAAATCTAATGTTGTCAACCCAATATTATCTTTTTCTCGAAACATTATCTAATAGTATAAATCCTATGTTTCTTTATCTGTGTAATTTTTAAAGGTCTACAACATATAAGAAGTTCACAATCCTTAAGACACTCATCTAATTTCTCTCATTGAGGACACAAGATCTAGGAATTTGATATCATTTTAGTAAAGAAAAAAAAATTCATTCATTTAATTGTTGTTTAGTTTATATGTAGATAATTTTATTTATATTATGTTTCATTTTATTTTAATTCTTTTAAAGTTGATGGCATCCACTGGGAATATTTTCAGCCTCCGCTACTCTGAGAGTGTTCTGTTTGGGAGGACTTATGGATGCATGAGAGGACTTTTTGGAGAGTGTTAATCCTTGTTCTTGGGATTACTTTCTTGGCATTATCATTGCTGTTATATTTCCTGTAGATGTAGTGAGAAAGGTCGTTCTGGGAAATCAGGATTGGAAACCAATTTCTTTATGCCAAAATTACATGAATGATTCTTAAATGCTGCCTTACTTATCATGTTTAAAAAGTTTATGTTATATTCTTTCCATGCTATAATTTGATATAACCCAACCTGTTAAGGATAAAACTCCATAGCAGCACTATATATTGACAGAAATCAGTACCAATGGGAAGATGTTCTGAACACAATGAAGTCATAACCAACTAACAAAAACTGTCTATCAAATTAAGCAAATCTGACAGAAATTATGGAGACGATCTAATTTGTTTAGTTTCCAAATTTAACCGAATGTTTTGAATGAGTTATTAAACTTCCATCTTCTATCTTAATGAAATATTTAGACTTCCACATTCTATCTTGTGGCTCATTTACTTGTTACTTGTATAGTTTGAAAAACATCCAAGCGAACAATTTGTGAACAAAAATAAAAAACAGCAATCAACAGTGCCTGAAAATGTTGGTAAGTCATGTTTTATCTTTGCAAAGCTATATTTCTTCTTTGTATTTACTATAGTCTGTTGATACAAGACGTGTACTTTGAACCTAATGTTTCAGGTGCTGATGCTTCCAATGGTGGTAGTTCCGATGAACACAGAGTTGATTTCACAAGTTCTATAGATCATGATGAATCAGACAACTTTTCTGATATTGATGATGCTGAGGTAAAGAGCCAAATATTGTTTAGAGGAATTTCTGTCATTGTAGTGGCTACACTTGCCTAACCAAAGTCTGATCCTCAGACTTTGCACCAGTTTGCAGTCCATCTTTGACAATTTCAATCTTTGGTGCTTTTTAAAATGTAAAGAATACTCGTAAGCTCCATATTTAAACATTAAATTTATTCATTGCGGTAACTGTTTTTCTCCATTGTTCCTCTCTCTCTTCCCCTCTCTCTGCCCTTCATCAACTAACACAAAAGAACCACTGAGGACTTTTAGTAAAAAACCAAAATGTAATCTTTCTGTCATCTCACGAGAGTTCTTTTGAAATTGTGGGTTCCTCTCATACGTGATTACTTCTGTTCTCTTCCTCCCCTATAGTACCATCGCTAAGAAATGAAAGTGTCAACTTTTGAGGTTCTAATAATACTTCCTTATCTAGTGCAGCGCATACTGATGTGGTGCTTTTAAACCCTGCTGTTCAGATTACTGTTGCCTGGCACATTGTGATCAGCATGTTTGGTTTTATATTTTGTATTAATGGCATCATGTGACACTCAGGACTCTTTTTTTGTAGGTTGATGGCTACCTTCATAATGAGGAAGAAAAGCAGTACAAGAAAATCATATGGGAAGAAATGAATCGAGAGTATCTTGAGGTAATAAACTTCAAGATGTAACTCGTATTATTTGTTCGTATTATTAGGTTCTTGCCTTGAACTTCAGTCAGAACTTTACCAACTCCTTTGTAAGACCCTCATCTTTCATATTACCATGAAGGGAACATAAGAAAATATTAGCATTCTTTTGGTATAAAATAATGTAGTGTAAGAATAACTTGAGTTTGCAATCAGTTTATTTGTGTAACCCACATACTTTCCTGTAATTGTTTGTTTTTCTTTTTATCTTTTGATGTTTATACATGATTTATGATGTCTGTGATCTAGAGAAGATTCAACTAGTATGTTTTTTGAGGTTTTGGAAAATGATATAATGTTTGTTAATGGATTTTTATTCTTGTGTGTAAGAGATTGTAGTTAATGTCTGGCTCTTCAACATTGTGACTATTTGCAGGAACAGGCAGCTAAAGAGGCTGCTGCTGCAGCTGCTAAGGAAGCTTGGGAGGCAAATTTCCAGAATTGTCCCGAGGATTTGAAAGCTGCCAGGGAGCTTGATGCAGCTGTCGCAGCAGCTGTAGCAAAAAATAAAAAGGTAATTTTGGGATTCCTACTACTATGCATTTAGCTCTTGTCTTTTTTAGTAGATATGGTTTGGTTTCAATTTCTTGTAAAATGTGTCTTATCTTTTCACTGCAATAGCTAGATATGCCCCTTACATTATGTTGCTTAACTGAATGTTATTGGCACTTGACTAATATTCACAAAATAATACTATTAATTGGATTAGTTTGGTGAAATATGTATAATTCTTGCTACAAATTTCAACCTAACTACATGAAGGTTTGTGCAATGCAATGACTGATCTAGGAGAAGTGAAGATTCTACTCTAAGAACTTGTTTAAAATCATGTCTACATGCAAAATCCTTGTACACCCATTTGATTTAAGATAATTATAGCATTGTCATATAAGCTGAAGCTAATGTAGGACATGTAGAAGAGATATTAAACTAGTAGGTAGAATCCATGAAACTTTTGAAATTTTAGTTTTAGGTTTGAGATTTCAGCATAGGTTGTTGGAATTTCATGGAATAGCTAGAATTTTAAGATTTAGTTGCTGGAAATTTAGACTAGAAGTGGTAGAACTTTTCTTCGGTAAAAAAGCAATTAAGGGTAGTAATATGATCTCACCTCCCTTGCTAACCTATACGAGGAAAAGTGAAAAGCACGATTAACATCATCAATAAGCATTATCTAAATGCTACTGGAGAAGATTTTAACTACATTCTTTATCTCCTAATTTCTAAGAACTTATCTTGGGAATAAGTACTTACCCTTTATCTACTGCCTTTTAGGAATTTAGGTTTATTATCAAATAATAGTTAGGGATAGCTATCAAGCCTTGTAGGCATTGTATTGGGTAGAGATATCTGAAATGATAAATAGAATTTCAAATTGGAGATTTTCTTCTCGAATTGGAATATTACGACTATTAAATATTCCCATGTTCACTCAATTTACATTCTATTCACTTCTAAAATCTTCCATCTATCAATTTGGTAATAGAGTAGCTCAATCCGTAATGGTTTTTACAAGTTCTTCTGCCACCAACACAAAATGCAAAACCATTGTTGCCACCCTTCCAACTCACAAAACACCACCCCACGACCCCCATCACCAAATGTTGACCCATAACAATACAATTCACTTCCATTGCACTGTAACTTGAAGCTGTAGATACATTAGTAGTAGAAATGGCAGCATTTAAGACCATTGCCAGTGGTGCTCTGCCAACCGAATCCATTCTAGTGCAAGCAACGAGGGCAAGGATTTGTCCTAAAGCTTTTAGAACCGTGACTATCTATTTGGTTAAAAGTCAAAGAAGAGGAGGCTGATAGATTGTGGTTGTGGAGTCCGACTCTGTGTCCACACACAAAGATGGAATTTTTGAGATTTGAAGGGAAATATTTTTGCTACTACCAAACACTAGAAGAACTTATTGTTAATAATGCTCGAAGTAGGTGTACATTTTGGTCATGGTATTGTAGCTATATACCTTCAAGGGGACACACTGGATTTATATTCATGGCTCAACAATGAATGAACTCTTGTGTATTTGGATGAACTCGTTAAGGTGCTATAGGATAATTATGGTCCAATTGAGTTTTAGAATTGAGATGAATACTTATGTAGTATATGCCAAAACTTGACAACTTTGGAATACCTTTAATTGTTCGCGAATTGATCAACCAGAGTAAACGAATTGGCCAAATCCCTACTTATGGGGTGTTTTCTCCATAGCTTAAGTGAGGATATTAAAATGGATGTACAGATTCACAAGCCGCATGCTGTGTATGAAGCCATGAATGGTCATGCAATCTGAGTCTAAATTAGGCCCAATTTGCATGCCCAAGAGACCTAATTGGCCCATTTGACTCCTCCTTGACAATCACGTGTACCCTTCCATCAAGCACCCACTCAAATCCATGTAGCCTATGTGATGCTGACTGTCAAAATCAGATTGCTAAAGTTTTGTGCTTTTGGTATAATGAGAATTTGCTCTTGATCACCGAAGCAAAATAGATGCTTTTGTCTCTTGGGGCTCACAAATAGTGACAATAGAGCTGGTAGAGAAGACGCCAGCCACGAAGACAATCCTAATGGTGATGCACAAGTTGACATTGTTGAAAGTAGTTTCAATGTGATTTTGGGAAAGTTAGCTAGTACCACCATGAAGCTCCAAGGAATTCCCCATAGTTGGGAAGTCCTCATACTTGTGGACGGTAGCTCAGCTCACAATTTCATGGCTGAGACTATCGTCGAAGACCTCAAACTACCAATGTAGTTTATTCCTTTGGAGCCAAATGGGAAATAGGGATATGATTAGCTGCAATCAAAGTTGCTAGAATATTGACGTACAATTGGGAGGTTTGAAACTAATACAAAAATTATTTTCCATTCTTCCCATCGCTTAATCACAAGAGTTGATCTTGTGCTAGGTATTCAGTGGCTCGAGCCCAATGCACCCAAAGAGACTGGGTTGGCCCGGCTGAATTTATTATTTTTTAAAAAAAATTCAAAAAGTGACATTGTTTTGTCACTGTTGGTTGCCTGGGCCTGACCGGTCGGGCTTAGATACCAAGACCCTTGTTTTGGTCAACCTAGGCCTGACATGCCGACTTCGGGTTGGGCCCAGGCACAATTTCCACGCCTTGTTACAAGGGGTCCCTCAACGTGACATTCTAATGTTTGGTAAAAGAGAATTATAGCTTAGGTATTTCTCATATTTAGAATTTTGAAATTCAAGCTTTACTTCACAAATTTAAATCTATTTTTTTTTCCTAGTTCTACGCCACCCTTCCAATCACACACCCATTCCATACATCTCATCCCAAATTCCAACCCCAAACATTAGGCCTTACTAATATCCATGTTTTCAAAATTTTGAAATTGAAAAACAAGTGGATTTGCTTTGCTTAGGTTTTATACGCCTTAGCTCCAACCATTTTGCTAGCTCTGTTCTTTTAGTCAATCAAACGGATTATTAATTGGCAAATGTATGTTGATTATCGATCAATAAGCCATATTACCATACTTGACCAATGCCCAATACCGAATATAGATTATCAATGAGTTACATGATGCTGCAATTTTTTTCCAAGATTGACCTATGATCAGGATATCATCAAATTCGTGTCAATCTAGTTGATATTGCCAGAACAACCTTTCATACTCACTCTGGCCATTATGAGTTCATAATTATGTCATTAGGTCTTACTAATGGTCCATCAAGTTTCCAAGTTGTTATGAACGACTTTTTCAGGCCACACCTAAGAAGATTTGTTTTGGTATTCTTTGATGACATCCTAATTTATAGTCCATTGGTTGAGCAACACTTAGAGCGTCTATGGATTACTTTCGAGTGTCTTCGTGACAATCTATTTTTTTACTGAAGTCTCTAGGTGCTTATTTTGTTAGATCCGAATATACTTTTTGGGTCATATGGTATCTACCAAAGGGTATTGAAGTAGATCAGGGAAAGGTTTAGGCTGTCCAAGGCTGCTATGTGCCAACTAACGTGAAGCAGCTATGAGAATTTTTGGGATTAAGAGGGTACACATATTTATGCAAAATTATTGTATTATTGCTAGACCATTAATTGATCTCACAAAGAAAATGCATTTTGGTGGTTCTTAGCAATTGACAAGGCTTCCAACAATTTAAAAAGTATTCTAAATTTGGTTCCTATTTTGTGCCTTCTAAATTTCAATCAACCATCTATAGTGGTGCGTTATGCCTTAAATGAAGGAATTAGAGCCATACTTCTTCAAAAACGATCACCATGTGGCCTATTTTAGTAAGTGATTTTCTTTCTCAAAAAGTCCACAGATGACTGAATTAATTGCTCTTGCTTTAGCTTTATAGAAATGGAGGCATTATCTCTTAGATCAACATTTCTTTGTCAAAACCAATCATTTCAGCCTTAAATTCTTATTGGAGCAGCTTATTACTACCAAAGAACAAAAAAGGTTTTTCCGTCATTTATAAGGCTAGAAAAGAAAACAAGGGAGTAAAGGCACTTTATAGACTTCCAGAACATGTTGATTTTCTAACTTTGGCTCTCTCAGTCTCCTTGGACTTTATGGATGAAGCCCTTCAAATGGATCCTTACACCAATAAAATTTTGAAGGGACTCTCCAAAGACTCTTCTTATATGGACTTTCAGGTGGTCGACTAAAAATTATATTACAAGAATCCTTTGGTAATTCTAGACAGTGCATCTTGTAACTGAATCCCATGACTCTTTATTTGCAGGTCATGGCAGATATTTGAAGACTCAACAGGCTTTCTTCCAATTTTTTATGGTTAGGATTGAAGTAAGACATTAAGCATTATGTTCAAAACTGTTTAACATGTTAAGCCTTAGCTCTTGCTGGTCTCTTGCAACCCCTACCTATATGGAAGAGGATATGGGAAGATATATCTTCAGACTTCATCCTTAGTCTTCCTAGATCTAGAATTTTGATACTATTCTGGTGGTAGTTGAGCGCCTTAGTAAATATACTTATTTTATTCCTTTAGGTCAGTAAATATGCTTTTATTCCTTTAGTTCATCCATTTACTGTGAAAAAAGTTGCTTAAAATTTTTGTAGGGAGATTGTTCACCTTCACGGCATCCCAAGGTCGATCCTTTTGGATAGAGACGTCATTTTCCTCAACAATTTATGGATGAAAATTTTCAGATTGGGTACAGTGTGCTTGAGAATTGGAATTTCTTACCACCCTTAATCTGATGGCCAAACCAAGGTGGTAAACCAGTGTTTAGAAACCCACTTATGTTACTTTGTCCATGAACAAGCTATTGGACGGAGTACATTTGCCTTTGGGCTGAATACTCTTTCATTACCAACATTCACACCTCCACAGAACTACACCTTTCAAAGTTGTCCATGGGTGAGATCCTAAGCCACTCCATCCATTTTTTATGGGAGAAACGCACCTTGATGAGCTAGAAGAACAACTTATTCTTTGTGAGGACATGTTGAAACTCTTGAGAACAAATCACGTGAAGGCTCAGGCATGCATGAAAGCACTGATTGATTCTAAGAGAAGAGAGCTAAGTTTTAACAATGGTGACTTTGAATTTTAAGAATTCAACCTCATCGTCAACGTTCACTTGCTAAACGACGTTGTGGGAAACTTTCCCCTAGATTTTTGGCCCTTACAAAATTACTCGACATATTAGACCAGTTGCTAATTGGCATCTTCTAGAGTGCATCCTATCTTCTATGTGTCACTACTATGCTCAACTTTGGGTTAAATGCCAGCTTGTCCACTAGCTCCCTTACCAATTATTTCTTGTTGGGAGATTACTCTTTCTCTTGCCAAAATATTGTCTTATTTGTGCGTTAAAGAAGCAAGGGTTCTTACTTTGGAGTTGTTAGTTCAATGGGAAGATTGATCACTTTAAGAGGCTACTTAGGAAATTTTTTTACCTTCTTGTTGGTCATTTTCTGTCTTTCCACTTTGAGGACAAGTCGGATTTGCAATCTCACCTCCCTTGCTAACCTATTTGAGGAAAGAGTGGAAAGCATTTGATCAACAATATCAATTGCTTGATTTGCATTATCTAAATGTTGTTGGAGAGAATTAACCCCATCCCTTAGCTCCTAATTGTGGGGGACTTATCCTCGAAATAAGTACATCCTTTGTCTACTATATTTTAGGAATTTAGTTAGATTTGTTATCAAATAATAGTCAAGGTAGCTACTATAAGTATCATAGGAATTATATTTGGTAGAAATATTTGAAATGACAAATTGAACTTCAGAATGGAGTTGGTACTCTCAAATTAGACTATTACAGCTATTAAATATTTCCATTTTTCACTGTGTATTACGTTCTGTTCCCTTTTAAAATTTTGCTTCTATCAGTTAGGGAACTAGGAATCTCTCTTAGAATCTAAGAATTACTCTTATAATCTAAGAAGAAAGAATTACACCTTTTAATTAAAAATTCAAGTTCATAGAGAAAATTAAGGTTTCTTTTATTAAAGAGTTGAGTACTAATGTGCATAGATTTTCAACTTTTTCTCAATGTCATGTTCACACAGAGATTCATTAGATTCTACCTCTTTTTCTTCCTTCATGTACAAATCTTTGTTAGTACATTCATAAGCAAAGTGGCCCATCCCATTACATCAAGCACTCCTTGCTGATGCTGCCTCTTTTTGTCCCAGTCTCAAACTATAGCTTCACCTTCAGGTTCAACTCCTTAATAAGCGTTATAGTTATTTTGTTGTGCAAATTTGATCTGTTGGCTTAAAATTTTGCATAGGCGTAGTTCTCTTTATGTTGAACTCCTCGAATGGATTTCTAAACTTTGTTATTTATTGTCCTAGATATTTTTTGCAAAGTTTTGCCCTTAAGCTATTTTTGTAGTGAGATATAAATTGCTATTCAAGTGCCATTCTTTCATCATGGGTGGAAAGTTCATCAAATATTTTTATGTACTCTACTATAGGAATAATTACTTATCCAAATGTTGAGTTAATTTTGGAGATCTTCTTGGTAATTATTAGAATTTTTAATATGGGTAGAGTATGGAATCCACTAACAAGAATTAGGCTTGGGTCAATTATTGTCAAAATGACTAGAACTAGTCATTTGGATAGTTGACCCTTACCACTTATAAACCCTTTAACATTTTCATGTTTAATCAATATAAGATACTCTAACACTCCCCTTCAAGTGCAACTAGGATTGGACTTCTAGTTGTCACTTGAAATAAACGTAGTAGTAACCGGACCGGGCCACTGGGACTGAACATCCAAATGGACAATCGGGGAAATTAATAATCCGGACCAAACTTGCTCTGACACCATATTAAAATTTTTAATATGGGCAGAGTGTAGAATCCGCTAACAAGAATTGGGCTTAGGTCAATCATTGTAAAAATGACTAAAAATAGTCATTTGGATAGTTGACTCTTACCATTTATAAACTCTATAACATTTTCATGTTTAGTCAATATGGAATACTCTAACATGGTAAGTATTTTTAACGATAACTTCTGCATCATCCCTTCCTAATTAACAGCTGTTGGCTGGCCTATCTTTCTAAATTTATCATCGATGTTTTATCACATTTTATCATATTCAACTAGTTTTATCTTTGTAAATTAGACTTTTCAATATTCTAACACGTTGCACCAGTCAAAGAAATCTTCCACTGTTGCTGTCTAGTCCAAGAGTAGGTGTGGATCCATATTTCCTATGAAATTAGGTGCTTCAACATGAATTTTCTTAGTAATATCATCAGGCATGTTATATGTTTCAGCTTTATCATGGCCTCTGAAGTCTTGCATGCATTCTTTACGTATTTTGGTTTCTTTGACTTGGATATCTTGATAGGCTTTTTCTCTAAACCCACTTATTATTTGATTAGTTTCAGCCTCTTTAACTTGAATTTCACTTTCTCCACCTTCAACATCAAATGTAGATTGTTGTTAGGTGTCTTTTTGGACTAGTTCTTAGAGCAATTTGTGATCTCGAGTCATCAAAGTTCAACTCTTTTCATAATTTTCAATAGTATTATATCTCGGTCTTTGTTGCTGAGTAGTCTTCTATATGCTCTTTATGCTGTGTCATCATTGTGTACTATAGCTTTGATACCAAATTGATGTAGGAAGAGTAGGAAGTAATATCAAATTCAAGTTAGAGCTCACAAAATTTACAAAATCTTATTGCTAGAATTGAATTTGAAGTTTGAGATTTCATCTTAGGTTGTTGGAATTTCAGGCTTGGAATAGCTGGAATTTTTGGGTTTGGATGCTGGAAATTTAGACTAGAAGTGTTGAAATTTTAGTAAGGTAAACAAGCAATGGAGGATAAGAAACTAGAAATCACTCTTAAAGTCAAACAATTACTTTTAAAAGACAGAATCACACCTTTTAAATGAAAATTCGTATTCATTGAGAAAATTCCTTTTTTTTTTAAATTGTAGGACTGAGTATACACACATACATACGTACATAAAAGTTTTTAGAACCTTTATTCTATTAGTAAAGGTATTTTAAACTAAAATATCTAAAATAGAATTGAATCCTACTCTAGTATGAATTCTTTATTCTTAAATAAGCCTAAGTCCTGTACAAAGTTGAATAATGTATCTAATTATTATTCCTCATCTAATAAGGAAAAACTTAGCATAAAGTAGATTGCAGCTTGTGCCCTTACTTTCATCTCAATTCTCACTCTTTATTCTGCCAAATTAATGCTTGTGGTTGAGTGATTTACCATTTTTTATTTCTTTTATAAACTCTAATTTCTTTTACATTCGACGCACTAGAAATTTAGAGGACATATCCCATCTTCTTTATAATACTTGAAAAATAAGACCCATTATTACAACAACAACTACTCTCTCTCTCTCTCCCTCTGTGTGTGTGTGTGTGTGTTTTACACTTCTCTCTTATCACAATTCACTAAGAGCCATTCAAAGAAACAAAAAGAAAGAGTAAACAGGACTAATTGACAACATATTAGATTATATGTTTTACATTGATGAAGTCTTTCACTTTCTTCTACATGAAAAAGAACATGGGATGTGATCCCCGTAGGTTGCCCTAAAATTAGAGTCAAATAATGATGTTCATGGTTGAATCTATGTTGTTGGGCTGTATTCATATTTATAATTCTCTTTTTGGTTATGTTTTCCATTACAATTATTTTCTTGTTTTTCTAATTATTTTAATGTCTTCTTGTGTTGCTTCTTGATCCCCCCATATGCGCAGTTAGTTCTTTGGATGTTCTCTGGCAGGAAAGGCAGCAAAAACGAGCTGCAGAAGCAAGAAATTTAACCCCTGCTCAATCTGCTTCAGAAGCTGCTCATCAAATGCTGAACAGGAAGTGGTTCTGTCGGATTCTAGCAAGGCTGGGCACTACCGCTTGGATCTATGAGATTGGTTGATTCCGGCTTGAAGAGTTCTGCAAAACAACAAAGGCACGTCGAGGGTTGTTTCCTGATAAGCCCCTCTAACACTCAAGTTAGACTTTTTGGTGAGGGTTTCTGGTGGCTAAAAGCAAAGAAAATCAGGGTTCTAATCTCGTACCTTTTTCCATGATTAGGTAATCAATTTATATCTGACAAATACCTGCTAGGTTTAGGTCTTTCCTTTCACGCGGGTAGCCGTCATGCAAGTAGTCGTCATTTATGAATGGACTATCTATGTTCGGGCTTGGGCTTGGGCCTAGCGCGACCGACCCAACCATAAACCCCCTACTCCTCGAGTCTGACCAAAGAGAAGGGTCGAATGAGTATAAAGATCATTTAGCTCGGCTGTAGGAAAGCTTGCGATAGGCCTAGTCGGTCGGATGTCAGTGCGTAGTCCATAGTGACCTGGGATAAGGCCGACCGATCGTGGGGTAGAGATAACCGATCGATCGATCAAAGGTATTAGGTTGACCAAGCAAACGTAGATGCCTAATGAAAGCGTTGAACTGAATCATTACTTGCAGCACGTGTCCAATGGTAGGTTTTCAAAATTTGAAATAAAACGTCTTTGTAACCGTCATACAACTGTCACACTCGTCCTTTCAACTGTTGCATCGTACAGCTGTCAAAGATCGAGCGCATCGTTTCAACTGCAGTGCCGCTTCAAATATCTGACAACCCTAATTCATGCAGCTCAGATTTTGCCACACATCCAACTTCGATTGGCGCGTTCATCCGGTATTCTGTTATAAATACTCGGGATTAACATACTTCTTCCCCTTTTGCGAGCTCGACTTTTCGATCCTTATTTCCTCTCTTCTTCATCGTCATACAAATCCCAAATCCAGTCTCTAAACTAGGTACGTCCTTTCTCCTTTCCTTGCTCTGTGAGTTTGTCTTTCAGTAATCATGTCGTCAACCAGTCCTAGAAGTGGGGTTAGCCCTAGGGATGAAACCGTCGAGAGGGCCTCCCAATCGGTCGGGTCGCTCGAAGTAGTGGCGGAAGTGGTGGCGGTGCCGGTGTGAGAGGGATTGAGGGAGTCACGGCGAGTGACCGGAAGGATGGGTTAGTCGTCGAGGAGCCACCGAGAGATGAATCAACGATGACCGTGGGAGAGTTGAACCGGTCGATTATTAGGAACAATATCCCTTTATCCTAGGGACCACGGTTGGCCTTTAAGAACGAACGGATCCACAGTAATTTGGGAGGGTATTTTGTCGTTTTTGACAGCTTTTTCTCAGTCGGTGGCATGAAGCTTCCGTATGCCCCGATCATTGATGAGGTGTGCGTTGCCTACCGATTGAGGCTGAGCCAAATTCCTCTGAATGGATGGAGATTCATCAACGGTTTGGCCTTGCTATGCCATCAGTTTGGCTGTCCGGCATCAGTCGGCATCCTACGCCATTTTTTAGAATGAACCAGAGTTCAAGCGCTGGGGTCGGGATCCCTCATCTGAAGTATAGAGATACTCGATATTGCCCGGCTGGGACAGCTTCAAAAATCCAAGCTTGGCGGACGAAGTACTTTTTCGTGAAGCCTCCGGGATCTTCCTTTGAGTCCCAGCCGTGGAGATATCCTCTAGCCGAGTGATGGAACGATGCGTCGAGCTTGTCTCTTACTAGAGAGGAGTGGGAGGTAGTCGATTGCATTAAAGGGCTCGGTCGGTATGACTTCGATCGTCTCATTCTGGGATATCGCAGGGGGGCCTCGGCCGATTCATCCCTAATAGACCCCCCGCCTCTAATTAGCGGGCTAGGAGAAGAAATTGCCCCCTCTGGTTGACTCCTCGTGGATGAACTATTTACTGTATTTGTAAGTATTGGTTTCGATTTCTAACCTGTTTTTATTGCTGTGCAGCCATGGCAAGAGGATTTTACCGGGTCTTCCCGTCCCTCTAAATCCAAAAGGCCACCCAAAGTGTAGCACCCCACTCCCGCGAGACCCGAACCCGATATCGACGGTGATATCCGAGCCCGCGACCCGCGAGGGTGGTATGCTAGAGCGGTCAATGCAGTTTCAAAACTCATTATGATATTTTTTTTTTGAAAACAGTCGAGTGCGCGGAAATAAAAATAAACAATTCGGGCCCGTGATACGAAAACCCATTTCATTCATACACTTTATTAGAAATCACATTTCGAAACAATATTATTCAATTAGGGCCCTCTTGAGTCAGTACTTTTTTTTTCTTTTGGGGAATATAAATTTACACATAAGTCAAAATGACACAAATGCAGACGTGAACTGATCCCGACTTCAAACACCGACTCTCTTGTAGTAATCATACTCCCGGTTCACTAACGGGGTACTCTTCGATCCCTGAAAAATATTTGCAATGTTGGGTGAGTTTGCGAACTCAATGAGAAACCATCATCG
>JANPWT010000007.1:427994-450197 GCA_024678245.1 Erythroxylum densum
TTTAAACTATATGGACCGAATCTAAAGAACTCTTTTCATCTTTTCTAAAATACTTAGCGACAAATTATTTTGTTGCTGTAAATACTTCTTTAGCAATCATATAATGTGGTTGCTGTAAAGAAGTCATGTAAATTTAGTAATCAAATTTATTGGTTGCTAATGAAAAATTTAAAATACTTGTAGTGACCACTCAATAGTTGATTGTTAATTTGGTTGTTATTAATAATTTTCTATAGCGATCATTAAAGTTGTCGCTAAAATTATTAAGTTTGGTCGTTATGTTATTATCCATAAATTGTAAGTTTTAGTGACCATCTATAACCACCAAGTATTGATTGATCGGTAAAAAATATACGTAACATATATATTGCAACTAAATAATTTTTTATTGCAAAATGTATATAATTAGCAACCATTTTATCATGATTGCTGAGAATTTGGTTGCTGAAACCAAATTTTCTTGTAATGTCTAAGTCCTTTAGCGTTCTTTAAGGAATTGGAAGGCACTTCATTAACCAGAAACTCAACCTATGAGTTTGAACACATTCCATAATCCAATTCACAAATACCAAAGGCATGTCTAAAATTTCTAGGAATGTTTTAATGAAACTCCAATTTGTCATATCATAAGCTTTGTAAAAGTCTATCTTCAGCATACAACTCCTAATTTGCCTCCCAGATGAATAGTCTTTGAATAATTCCTGTAAAAGGAGAATATTATTCTCAATATCCCTTCCCCGTAGAAATGCTCCTTGGTAATGTCTGCTAGTACCCATTTCAATTTATCCGCTAGCAATTTCGCAATGAATTTATATGCTAGGTTGCCGCACAAAATAGGACGGAAATTGTACGCCAAGTAATGGTGGTCGCAATGTCTATGCATTCCAATTCAACGAATTATAAATTGTGTAAAGAAAAAAACAAAACTAAATGAAGTTATTTGACTCTGAACAGTCAAAACTCCATTACAGAGACTTTGTTAATGAAAAGGTGACTACAGAAACTGTGCACACTCCTCAATATCTATCAGATCTTAGTACCTAGCAATTAACTAGGCTATATTATATAACAGAACACTCGAAATCCGAAATGAGCCATGACTTGATTGTATAAGTTTGGATGGAAGTCCAGCCACACAAAGAGTGCACGAATGTTAATACTGATATGTCGATCTAATTTATTTCACTGGCTTCGACGATAGAGAATAGTTCAAGTAGTAGAATTCGTGGCCAGAAAAGAAGTCTCCACACTTGCCGTCCAACATAAAACTTGGTTCCCGGGGGATTGTCAAAGGTCGACTAGATCTATACATTAATAAGAAAAAAAAACAATTATTTGCAGCAAATGCAACAGAGGGAAGAGCCAAACTTTAGGGATCTGTTATTAGAACCTTTGTGGAAAGAAAGGTCTGTCAAAGAAGGGCATCAACTGAGCCCTTGGAATCATCTCTTTCCTCATCATCCGAATCTCTTCTTCTTCTATCATCTGTTTCAAATTTGATGTTACTAAAAAATTCGTGACAATAACTAGTTAGTTTAAGTTCGATCCTGATGGTTAACCTTGTGCAATTTCTCCACTTGTTTCTTGTGCATCTCCGTGAGATATAGCTTGGTTGCGACCTAATTAAATTCAGAGAAATTAAAATGACAGCAGATGAAACAATGACTTGGGCTGGAAGTTGAGTTACTAACCGAATAGTTGAACATAGCTCGTTTTAAAGCTCTTTGTTCAGTGTGGAGCTTGAATTCTTGGGGCTTTGTGTTTTCCTTTGCAGGAGGCTTCAAGGTGGCCTACGTACCATGCAAGTAAAGGTGTTTTCATTCAAACTCTGTGTTTTGCGATAAAAGGTGGTGGGAGGCTGAAGTTAAACATTCAGTCTAATTACCTTGGATTTCTGGTGGAGTCGATCCTTGATCTCATCTTTGTTCTGCTCAGATGCCAATGTACTTAATTAGTAATTCAATGACAAAGACTGAAGCTTAATTAAGAGTCTAGACTAATCATATGCCAATAGCGAAAACTATACATAGTAGCAAATTAAAGCCGAAACGATAAAGAAAATAAAAACCCATTATTTATAGGTACAGCACATGACGACCTAGAGTGGTTGTTTAATATATCATTCAGCCAGAGAAAAACAATGTGTGGTCTTCATTTTAGATTGGGCAGTCACCCCTTTTTAGCAATCTAACAAGGGAGTTTCCTTTTTTCTTTAAATTCAGTAAGTACCCACCATTCCTCTAGCAGCAGTGTTGCTCAAGGAGGCAGCGGAGATTGAGCTATCCTTAACAGGCTTTTTTGAACATGCATGACGAAAGAAACAGACCAAAAACCAATTAGCATTGTGGCAACATTAAAAATATATACAAAGAACATATACAGCATATATATTAGCAACCTTGAGTGGAGTTTTTGTGTGTGATTTTTCCATGCTTTAATTAGCTGATGAGCATATATATGCTTGAAGTGAATGAGTGAAGTGAATTTATAAGGCGGGGAAAAATCAAAGGTTGGAGATTAGTAATTGTCTTAAGAACTTTGCTTTACAATAGATATAGAGTCTGTTGCAACATCGCCAACAAGGCTCAGAAGCTCGCATGCTCTCTTGCACCAAACTTTCTGATTAAATCTCCTTCTCAATGCATGCATATTAGTCATAACCGCTTATATGTTCCTTCAAATCTCCTCCAGAAAAGAACACCAAACTTTGATTTTGATAAACCTAGCTAGTTATTCATTATGTGATCCATTATTATATACATTCATTTTACATCCTATATCGAAAACTGTCGTATAGCGCAGCACGCATAGCCTTGCTGTTGAGACTAGCTAGTTCATAGCCTCTGGTAACTTAAAAAATCTAGGAAGTATGAATGTATAGGAAACTATCTTGTATTATTGTTATGATTATATGTTTAGGTACGTGACATGACATTCCTTGCTAAGTGTTTTGTCTAGTCCATTTTTAATGGTCAAATGAAAAACCTAGAGACAGAAGAAAACCATAAAGGGAACAAAAATTAACAGCATTCTGTTGAAAAAACATGCTCTTCAGTTTTCACGACATCAGAAAGTTTGGTCGGAAAATTTAGATAAGAGCTTAAATAATGCAGCTAGCCTCATGGAGCATCCGTAATACTAATGACTAACAGCAACTACAGTTGTAGAAGGCGTCATACTTAAGAAATGACACTCAAGAAATTAACTACGTCGCCTTTTGATCCTAAACAACATTAAGACAATATGATTATGAACAGGCCAATCACTGCCCAAAAAAGCGAAAACAAGTAGTTAACCACCCACTTTCCAAATCTTTCTTGTTAAAGCCGTTATCTAAGCAAGAGAGAATATACAGTTCGTTCACATTAGATTAGAGGATGGGGGATATTGTTATGGGTAAGCAGCATGTCACTCAGGCAGTTAGGTCTTGAATGGAAAAATGACCTACTCGCTCATCACTCAAATGCTTTTACCTCAAGTTATTTGAAAGCATGAAGTCATAATTTTGCTTGGGATGAAAATGATAAGTACTACTGCCTTTTCTCTTTTCTGAGGTTAATTAATTATAACATGCATAAGAAAATGTTGGATATAAGTTTGAATTAATTAATTTGGTATTCGATGTTGAAGTTTTCTTTTAAAGGTTATGTTAGTGGGATTTGGTTTTCCGTTTGATTGACGAAATCCGATGCAAATTGCCATTGTTTAACCAGTGGAACATGCATGATTTGATTGTTACGCAGGACCAGTTGATTGTTGTCTATTTTCTTTTGACTAGTTTATTTGTGAAAATTTGCGATTGATAATCTACATATGTGAATGATAATTATGCTTAAAGATTAGCTTTCTCTCATTTTCCTTCTTTAACGTCTATAATGAAAAATACTCCAAATTCAAGGACAAATTATATTTAAATTTTAAAACTTTAATTAATTTTATAACATTAATCTAAAACTAAAAGTTATTTTAATAAAATGTATGAAATCTGAATCTATTTCAAATATAATTCAGCATTTATTTTATGTTAAATTGAAAGGAAAGAAAACACAAAATCGTTAATAATATAATTATGTATATCGTGAATGTGTTTTTTGGGAGTATCCCCACGATTCCCGCTATTCGCTGAAAGTGCTTTATTTACTATGATACTCTTTTTAATAGAATAAATGAGTCAGTATATTTGACCATAATATTATTTTATTAATAAAACGGTTAATTAATTAATTAACAGTTAAAGTGAACAGGAAAGTTAAAGTTTTAAATTATTACTCACAAAATCTCCTTATTCATGTAGTTTGTGTTCCAAGTTTCTCTTGGGAAAATAAAGAATTATATTGTTCATCAAAATTCAAGGAGTCCAAATATACAATGTATCAAGAATCTCAAACTTCCAAGAGTTCAAAACACAAAGTTTCATAGGGAAAGTTAACTCCTCTAACAACACCAGAACCATTTAGTCCATTGATTTCTACTTATCCA
Source organism: Erythroxylum densum (assembly GCA_024678245.1). Taxonomy (NCBI): domain Eukaryota; kingdom Viridiplantae; phylum Streptophyta; class Magnoliopsida; order Malpighiales; family Erythroxylaceae; genus Erythroxylum; species Erythroxylum densum. Next base: position 432,474 of record JANPWT010000007.1, read on the forward strand.
TTCTTTAACCTTGGCATTGATAGGAAATTTGTTTTGTAAATGTATATGGAGATTGGAATGGTATAATAGTGCCACTCTACTCCAGTTTTCGTGGTGAAGGAAAGCTCTTTCTCCATTCCCTATCTTACAATATGAAAGATGGTCTTTTAGCTTTATGAGTTGAGTAATGAACAAAGGAAATATTAGCCCTAATTGTATTTATCATAAGCTTTTATCCTTTATGAAATACATATGTATCCATTTAATCCACAAGTTGTTCTTGTTTTCCAATAATCTCCATAGTCCTTTAGCAACAAGCAACTTGTTACTTAAACTCTATCCCTAGTTCTCCCCCATTAACTAGTTTACTGACTTCCTTCCAACTTTTTTGAGACATTGCCATTGTATCTCTCTTTCCTCCTTATAGAAAAATTGTCATCAATCTTTTCATTAAATTGATAATACCCTTAAAGATAAATATATGGCCTAACTAATAAACATGTAAGGAATTTAAAACTAACTTTATAATAATATATAATAAAATAAAATGAAGTAAAAAATAATATATATATATATATATAGGCATTTATGAAGGAACCTAATGGATGTAAAATCCACATAATTTTATCCTCTAAGCTAGGATTAGGGTTGTAGCTTGGGAAATTAGACAACATATAGTTACTACCTCTATTAGTGGATAACAACCACCATTTTGTATTAATGTGCTAACTCTTATTTCTAAAGGATAGAGATGTATGATTGCTTAATATTAAGGTTCAAGGTGAAGGGGACCTTGACTTCCCTAAATGTCAAAGCACTTCTGAGTATTTGCTCCATTTCCAATATGATATTTGATTAGTGCCTGCATCCGTTATCTTTGTTTAAGGATTTTATGCATGGTCCTTGAGCAAACCTGTTTGCATTTAGAAATCTAGAAATTTCTATTTCTAATGTAATGTTCATATACCCACTTTAACTAGAGGGATCATTTTTCTTAAAAAAGTCTCTAAACTCTTTTAGCAAGTAATGTCTTACTTACCACTGTGATTGATTGTAGCATTAATTTTCCTTTATTTTTAGGTAGGCATATAGTTTTCTAGCTAACCTTAGGATAGTTCCTTTCATTTGCTTTTTTAGACCACGTGAAATTCCTTAATCTTTCCAATCTCCTTATAAATCTTAGAGAGTATAGTATGACCAGTCCAATATATATAGAGGATGGAAAGAATTGATGGCTCCAACTAAACCCTTCTTGCATATAATATGGTTTTATTAGACCAATGCTCAACTCTATTCATAATTTTGTCAATTAAGAATTGGCATGCTCCATATGTGACCTTAGCTGTAGTGATAAGAATACCTAAATAGACGAAAAGAGGTTCTTTAAGGCTTAGATTGGCAACATTACCAAGGATAGGAGCTTAGAGACCTGAGTCCCTAGAGAACTTGAATTAACTTTACAGAACATTAAATAAGTCAATATAAAGATTGAAAAATAAGTCAATAGAGGTAATAATGGACTATAGGGAACTTGAATAAACTCTACAGAAGATTAAAATGCATTAGCAATCATCAGGTTAGTAATTCTTTGTTTCTTGCATCCTTTGTGGTATTTAAAGTTGATTTCGATAAACATATAAGGGGACAGACATTTCCCTTGCCTTATACCCCTAGTACCACTTATAAAATTTATCACTTCTTAATTGGTAATAACATCGTAAGAAGAAGTAGAGATGCACTGTCTTATCCAATTGATAAATTGTAGGGGATAACTGAAGGCTTCCATAGTGTGAATGATAAAATCCTAAGAGACCATGTCAAAGGCTTTTTAAAGGTCAATATTCACTGTGCAATTATTTCTTGAGCCTTTCTTATGATGGTTTTTAAAAAGGTCCTAAACAAGGAGAATGTTGTCTCTAATGGATTTTCCTTAAATTATTGCAGCTTAATTATGATTGATGACTGAAGGGATGATTATTTTGAATTGAGTTTAGCTATAGTCTTGTAAAGAGTGTTATAGCAAGCAATATGTCTAAATTCCTTCCAATAAGTAAGATTATTGGTTTTAGGTATAAGGCAGTGATATGTGTCGTCAAGCATATACAAATTAATATCTTATTTCTACCATTAATTAATTAACAAATTTAGTATAGGTGAAAAAAGAGTCGATCCCACAAGGAGAATGTTGTTTATTAAAATTTCATTTAGAATGCAAATGAAAGTATTAATCAAGTAAATGTATGTAATTATAATTCCAAACAAAATAAAATTCGTTTAGAAAAATTCAGCCTACAAAAACAAGGTGAAACACCTATAATTTGATGATTAATTTAGCTCAAATTCATACACAACTTGTACCCATGTTATTCACTAAATTTTAGGCTCTTAAATCAAAAATTATGATTATGAAACCCTTCAAATAAGATATGGAAATTGCACACTAAAATAGCATGTAAATCTCTAGTTTCACCTCATTAAACTTTAAAGATTGTATTATACTTAAATCCCTTTAATAACCTAACACATGAGCAATCATTTATCATGTTTTAGGCACTTAAAACAAGCTAAAATCATGTTCAACTTAAGAAAATCATAAAAGAATGTACAACTCAAAAACAAAGAGCAAACAATGCAAATTCAACTTCTTCGGACATTCAAGATTGCTTTGTTCAAGTTCATTTAATCTCATCATCTTTCACTTGAATTTCCACGCATATTAAACTTAAATGTATGTCAAAATCACGATGAGAAATCAAGAAATTAGCAGTAAACAATCAGCTCTCAAATATGATTGCATAAATAGTTTAAGAATAACATTTTCATATTGAACTTGCATATTTCTTAAAAAATCCAACTTTAAGAAATTAATGTTAGTAGGTTTTCTAATCACATTATAACATATAAATAATATCCTAAACATACCCAAACAAAAAAAAATATATATTTGACGTTTTCCTTGGCATAGATTAATCATAATCTAGCAAATACGCAAACTATACAAGCTGGACAGCCATTTGGATAATAAATTAGATTGAGTAGTTTTGGTATTTCTTCTTTTGAAAGATGTTTTAGGCCTTCAACTTTTAACCCTTGAAACTTATAAAATCAGCAAATATATGATGAGATGTAGAAAAATCACATGTAAACATTTAAATATGCATAAGCGAAATAGGTAGGGGCCAGAAGTTTTCTCATCAATCACTTTACTACATATCTTTTAAAATTCCAAATTCAATTACTTATTTCAATCAAGATGTTCTCCAATTATTAATTGCAGATCTTAGTTTTTGAAATCCTTCAACTTGTGACCTCATCTAATAGGAAAGGCATAGTATACCATAAATTATGCCATACACATATAAAGATGAGAAAGGGGTTTAATTAAAAAACTAGAACTAGTTAATTAGAATAGAAACTTTTAACACTAAAAACATAATATAAACAAAATTTAAACATGCATATTAACAAATGCTCAAGCATAAATTAAGCCCTTAAAGGCTAACTATAGAGATGCTCACCAGCTGAGTTCTCCCTATCTTCCTTTACTAACTTAGAACCAAACTAGCCTAACTCTTAAATTGATTAATGCAATTCTTTCCAAGAATATATCATTAGCCCCAAGAATTTCAACCAACCAGTTAGTGAAACTCCTATATCATGTGACACTCTAATTAAATCTCAGCCATCTGGACTGACTAATGATTTAATAGTTGCTACTCGACTCACTAAACTCAATAGCAAGTATGGACTAAAGAGAAAGCGATAGCAATCAATTAACATTCAAATATATCAAGACGTCTCTTAATTCTATAAGAACATAAATTGTAAACAAATTAGCCCAAGCATCGCACAAATACTGAAATACTCATAATGTTAGAATTAAATTGAAAATGATTTTCTCAAATTATCCAAACAAGGAATTAAATTGAAATTGTAAAAAATTTTAAGCAAATTAAATTTTAAAGAACTAGATACAAAGGGAGTAAAAGTGAGAGACTCGTTTGATTGATAGCCCAGATTGTATAGATTGACGATCGTTTTGACTCGATAGCTCGAAACATGAAATCCTCCTCCAAATGTCTTGACCTAGCTCAATTTCGATGGTTTTGTATCTCTCATACCACCTGAACACCTCCTTACACTAGCCTTCTTTACCAATAGCTCTCAGGTTGTATTTTACTCTCCATTGCAAGTGACGTGCTCGATCCCCTATTTCCACTGCTATCCTTTCTTTTTGTTAGCTGCAAAGACACCCCAAAAGCCACACTGTTATGGCTCTTTAATTAATAAGCCTCCTCTTAAATCTTCTATTTTGAAGACATAATGTCGACTTTGTTATGGACTTTGCTACTGTTTCATTCGCTTCATGTTCCAGTTGCTAGCTTTTTACTACTTCTCACAATGACTATGTGTTTTTTTTCCCTTCTTGTGCTTTTCCTCTTCTATACTCTTTCATTTTATTCTTCTCTTCATCTGCTCGATTGCATTGTTGCTTCTTCGCCTCCTAGATATTGTGCGTTTCTTCTTCTGTTTGTTTTTGTCATAGCTACTCTCTCTCTTTTGTGTTGTCATTTTTGTGTGCTATTTGGACTATTGTGTAGTGTTGGCGTGGATTGTTGTGCATTTTATCTCTTGGAATGTGCCCTTGCATTTTTTTTGGCTTGTTTTTGCTTGCTTCAGCATTCTGCTATTTTTGAACTGTGTTTTGGTGACGGTCGTCTACTACTATGCTGAGTTTTACTTTGGACTATTGTTGTTGTTGTTTTTTCGTCTTTTTATTCCCATTTGATAACGTTTTGCTTCGCTTCTCACTACTGCCTACGTTGTCGTTTTGATGCCTTCTCTAATTGCATCAGTTCATTTACCTACAATAAAATCATTTCAACTTAAGCTAATTTTTACAGAAAATTTTAGAAGAAATAATTCAGGCCTTAAATAATAAAATATGAATAATCATGCCCAATTGTGTAATAGAAATAACTAAATGGACTAAGTTTAGGAGGATAAAAGATGTAATAATTTGCACTTATCAGGAAGACATTGGTTTTATTCTAGACCTTAAGCAATTTACTACTAGAGAAGAATTCTTGGACTGCTTTGCAGACTTATTGTTTTATGATGCTCCAGATCTTTTGGAAAAAGAGGCCATCAAGCACATTAGGCCCAAGATTTTTGAAGGGGTTTAGGCTAAAAACAACTTTCTCATTATCATTTAAAGTGAATGGAGATGTTAGATAGGAGCATTGAGATTCATTGAAGGATTTATGGATAAACCTAATGATATCTTGGATGTGTGTTATATAATTAGAGGATAAGCCAAAGATACTATTATAAAACTCAAAAGCATTAAGAAGCTACTGCCTTTAAGCCACTTTAGTCCAATTAGGAAGCGTGATTAAAGAAATTTTGTTATCTGCTTAAAAGTAGGAACCTGTGGAAGTATTTAGAGTTAGTATTTGCATCTTTTGGCCATAGTACTCTTTCTTTCTCTTTAAATAGGGAGCAGTGTCTTTCCAAGGTAGTATTATAAGCCTTCAGAGCCTTTTTCTCACTTACAATGAGAATATGGTTACCTAGTGAGTCAAAGAGACATTATTGGTAAAAGCACATGGTTCCGTTATAAGTTTGAGAATAGGTTTAGTATAAGGACCCATGGGGTTAGAAAGTATCTTAATTTTAGTTGTAATATGCATTAGTTTCCTAAGGCATTTAAACATTTCAAATCGACAAACTTTAGTACTCATTACCTTCAGCATTGCTTCTATAAAACCTTCATATGTAATATGGTGATTGAAGAATCTAATGGGTGAATATTTTTTAGAGATGTCAATAGGAATGTAAACCTTTATGTGAGAGTGATCTAAAACTTTCCAGTGACTGAATACTACCTTGTTATTAGAGAATTTCTCTAGTCATGCCTAGTTTACAAAGGCCTAACTAACTTTTTTCATATTAGCCAAGATTCTTCTTGCTTGTTAGACAAGCAAAATAGTTGCCTTGCCCTTTTAAATATGTGACCTCTATATTGGTGATACATGACCTAAAGTCATTACATAACGGATTGGTACATCTTATCCCCTCTGTTTCAATTACTAATAAGAAGGGATAAATGTCCCCAAGAGTTAACCATGGGGATTTTGTAGAGTTGTGAATGGTCCTTAATTTAAAAATGACTTTGAAATTTAGTAATAAATAATACAATAGAAACAATTTATTTCTTAACGGTAGATTAATTACTCTAAGTGGGATTCCAATATCTAGAAATGAATTGTACTATCTGATATTTATTACTAACAAGTTGTTTAGTATTCCTCCGTACCCCTAGTCTAAGGCTTTAATTTCTACAATTTTATATGCATTAGGATTATCTGAATGTAAAATTGGAATTGATTTAACTTGAGATTTGATTTGTTTAATTATATTAGTATGTTGTTTAGTCTAAGTTATGGGTTATTTCTTTAACCTAATCTGTAATGGTTTACATAATTTGTTAAAGTTGGGGTAAAAATCCATACATATTTTAAGCTTCCCAAGAATGTTTAAGATTGTTTTTTATCTATTATTTAATCAAGAAATTTGTTAGTAAATTCTAGCATTCTTTATATAGGTGTTATTGTTCCAATTTTTATATAATGTCCTAAAAATATTTTTCTTGTTTGAAAAAGACTTAGAATTAACTTAATTTTAGATATAACTAAACCATTTCTCTTAATTATATAAATAAATTTTTTTACATGTTATTTCATGGTAGTAGAAAAATATTAATATATATCATCTATATATACTATTCAAAATTCAGAATTGGACGAGAAAATTTCATTTATTATTCTTTGTAATTTAGATCGGCATTTTTTAAACTAAAAGGCATAACACCTCATTTAAATGTCTTAAATAGGACTATGAAAGCAATTTTATATCTATCCTTACTTTGTATTTGAATTTTCCAAAATCTTGATTTCATATTAAAATTTGAAAAATATGAGTAATATATAATTTTTGAAGTAAGTCTCATTTATTTGGGATTGGATATCTAATAATCCATTGTAAAGCTTTATTAAGAGATCTAAAATTCATTAATAATATAAGAACTCTTTCTTGCTATAAATTTTTATTTACATAGTATGATGCGTAACTCTAAGGGAAACTAAATAGAAATATTATCTTTTTTCTTTAATAGGATTTTTTATTTCTTGTTTATAATGAGCATATAAGTCTTTATTTATTTTCATTAAATTTTTTTTCATAAGATAAATCCACAATAGGTTTTTATCCTAAAAAAAATTGGTAATTTGGCAGGTATTTCTTTCTCAATATTTTCTTATAAGATTTTGTTTTTATTTGATATATTCATTTTTGTAATTGATTTTCTATTTTTCTAATAAAACATCATTTTCTAAACTATTTAATTGGTTTTCATTTACATGAATTATATTATCTAGGTAACTTTTGTAGATGGAGCATGCTTTTATTAGAATTATGTTCCAAGTTTTTTATTTTTCATTAAAAGGAAAACATAATTTTATGTTATTTATTATTGTCAAGATGCTATCATGGTTTACTCCATACAAGGTGGTTAATTTTATAAAAAGGTTTCCTAAGGTGGCCATATGATATATGTCTTCTATAATAACAAAGGAGGTTCTTATTGTGAACTCATTTACACATATATAAACATCAGTTTTTTAATCTACATTCGGTTTATAACTATTGGTAGTTGTTGATAGCTTGCAAAGAATTCATCTAGTTGTGCCCAAAAGTGAAGAGTTCCAAATACTAGAAGTCCAAGAAGTCAATTTGCCAGGGAATTATTGGACTTGGTAAGAGGTAAAGAAGTCCATAACATGGGAGGTAAGGCAGTTAATATATAATGAATGTGAGAGGGGTAGTTAGTCAAAATGGAAGCTAGTAAGATATAAGAGAATTGCTTAAGGAAATTACATATGAGAAAAAGTTGTAAATACATTAGCAAAATAGACACAAACATATAATCAGATAACAATGCAACAAAAACATAGAACTTATCATTATCTCAAATTATCTTTATATTTAGTACTTTTCTTTTGCCTATATCAAATCATCAATTCAATTTAAATATTATTTTAAAATTCTTCTGCATTTTGCTAGTTTAGAATTTTATTATCTAAGTTTTCCAAAGCCCAAATATATCATTAATAAGAAGTTAGGCCAATAATTAGGAGAATTCCTCTCTAACATGTTCAAATTCTAGGTTGATCATATAAGCCACCAACAAATGGCATGCTTGGTGGGATCACTATGTTATATATAAGGAATGGAAAAGAAATCATTATACCTCTAGCCTTAAAGGAATAGGTCCTTACTATAGTAAGGAACAAAGGATTTGTATCCCAAATAATTGAAAATCTTAAGAAGCAGTATCGCCTTCAACTAATTCTCCAACTAGTGAGAATTCCAAATCGTTATAAATATTAATACACAATAATGGTGTTTATATAATTGAGATTCCATAATTGAATTCCAAATAGGCCTTTTGGTTTAATTAATTAAAATACTAATAAAGAAGTTGGACAATTTTTATCACTTTGGTACAAGTCACCAAGAAGAATTCTCCCTTTCTAGCAAGGCAGATCTTTGAAAGGCTTGGGTGACATGCTACACCAATCACGATGGAAATTGTAAATGTTTCCCTCTAGATTCTTACTCCTTAGAAGAAAATATGTTCTTGCTTATAAAAGAGAGGGTGTTTCTGCTACACTTGCATGCATTAATCTTGGAAATAGCCGACAGGTTATAAGGCCTTAAGCTTTAGAAAACAAGGATTTGGTTTTAAAATTGACATTAATGGACCAAATTGTGACTTCGGGGTAACCTTTTTCCTATAATCCATAATCTTATTATTGCTCCTCCACAAATGAGAGTACAAGTTAATACAGAAGCTATTAGAGAAGCTATTCAAGAACTGCATGGGTGTAGCTTAAGTTAGCTTGGTCATCTAAAATTCGATAAGCCTTATCCAGAGTATGTAGACCACGAAAGCCCTTTTCCCCATGGTTATATAATTCCTTAATTTATTTTTTGTTATAAGGAAGATGGCTAATCAACCATTGAGCACATTAATAGATTCACCATTCAGTGTAATAAATTGGCTAATTATGAAAATTTCAACTATTTCAAGATTAGATTGTTCCCAAATTTGTTAATAGGAAAATCTTTCTCCTATTATGCTTAATTGCCCAGGAATTATGTCCTCTTGTGGGCTGAAATGGATAGAGTATATCATACTTAATTTTTTCAGACTAAACCTCAAGTTTTTTTCATAATAAACCATAAGTTAATATAGCTTAATTGTCTAAAGTTACCTAGAAAAGTGGCTAGAAAGCAGACACTTGATTCAAGAAGACGAGAAGTCAATGTCAAATTGTACTCTTAGAGAGCAAGTGCATGAAATTAAGTCAAAGGGGCCTTAATATTGAACTTTAAAAAAAATTCCAAGGTATGAAAATTTGTGAAATTTATAGATTAGTAGTAAAAGTATTTGAATATGAGGAACTTCCTAGCGAAAAAGGACATAAAAAAAGAGTTCATTTGGTACTTATTTTAGGGAAACAAATTCATATGATTTGGTGGTGACTAAAGTTAATATCACAAAACTTATATTTGCCCCTCTTTAAAGCTGAAATCTCTTAATGTCAAAAGGAAAATGCAAGTATCAACTAATTAGAATTAGTATATACTTGGCACCACCAAAATAGAGGAAAATCTTTAATTTTTTGTTGCGGGAAAATTTCATTTCTCTAATTCCAAAGGACATAATTCCCATAAGGAAGAAATCAAAGGGGGGAATTACTAAAAGTATCGCGATATTTTGAATCACCTAACTAATTCATGTTGGGAATTCAAGAACATGTCAATAAAGGAATTCTATTGTTTTTTAAAGTTGATCATACTATATTGATAGATGAAGATCCATTCCCACCAGTTGCACTGCTAATGTAGCTAAGTTCGATCTACGTCATTTTTTGGAGTCGAGAGGAAGTTGAAGATTGTGGAAGATCGATTATCATCAGCTATGAATTTAAGTAGTGTTGTTTTTATTCCTAACTATAGTTTAAATGGTAATGTCTAAGAATGAGAATCAATGGATTCCTAAAAATCTAGTAAAAAATAGGGACTATATGACAAAATCACAAAATAGAGTAATCTTTAGGCAAAGATCTAATACTTGAATTCCAAGATTTTAGCACAGACAACTTTGTTTTGTAGTACCATCTCGAGTGCCACCATATCATTAATGTCAACGAGTGAGGCATCCCAAGAATCTGATCTTATTAACCAGAACTCGAAAGAGGAGACTTCAACGATAGAAAGTTATCACTAGGCTCGGAAAAATCCAACCCCATGGAAGTCACACATTTCTAGACCTACTCATTTTAAGGAGAGTACTTCAGAGAACAAAGGGCAAAGCAAGATTAAAAAAAACATAATCCTAGTTTTTATAAAAAGTCGACTTAGTCTAAAAATTAATATAATGATTCCGATGAATTCTTCAAGTGACAAAATTCCTATTCATTTGCCATATACTATTTCTTCTATAAAGCTCTTTGCCACTTTTAGCGAAACTTTTAGGAAGAAAGTGGAAACTTTGCTTGAGAGAAAAAAAAAAGCAAAGCATTTGTGTTGTTTATGGGACTAAGAATTTCAAAGAAGGTAGTGCTAAAAAGCTAGCTAATTCCATGACTCAACGTACATGACATGTGTACATTAAAACCCACATTAATGGTAGACTAGCTTTAAGATTTCTGTTTGATAATGGCTCGGTAGTGAATATTATGCTAAACAAAATGATAGAAGTTTTCAACAAAGCTAATGGAGACTTAATCCCAATTAAGGTATTTGTTGTTGCCTTTACTAGTGAGCCTACCAAAGTATAGGGAATTCTCCTTATAAGCATTATGGTAGGGGAAAGTCTTTGTTAACCACTTTCTTCAGTGTTAATACGTGTGCTAGTTATCAAATTTTATTAGGGAAAGATTAAATCTACTATAACATATGTATTCCTTTGTCTCTTCATCAACTTCTACTCCTGTGGAAAGATAACAAGGTAGAGCCTGTCTAGGTAGATTATTTGCCTTTACATTCTAAGGTAGATTCCATTGAGACAATTATGTAGAGATCAAGTGAAACCTGTTCAGATTCAAAAAGTTGTCTTATGGAGAGTGTTCGAAAAACAAGGATGGGACATAATCATAAATGTTTGTATAACAACCTACTATCATGCCTATTAATAGGTTGATAAAAGTTCCAATTATAAAAGAAACTAATGAGTAAATTTTCATAAAGGGAAGCAGTGGTAGCTATAATCATATAAATCAAATTTAGAATATAGCAAATAATAGAGAATTCCTAGGAATTACAAAGGTGTGAAAATGTTAGTGTAGGAGGGATGACTAGGACAATTACCTTTTAGATCACATTTGGTACTCATCATCAATTAGGAAGGCAGATCCTCGACAAACCAATTGTATATGGTCTTAGAGGTCTTGTTAATGTAAAAAAAAAACAATTGATTTGATATGAAGGGTTGAAAAGGGTGAAGGGTCTAGTGGTTGGTAAACATGATATGATGAATGAGCCATCTTGGAAGTCCCAGGCCTAGAAGTAAAAGGAACAAAGTGGGTCAACTGGCAAAGAGATAGAACACCCCGACTGACTATATGATAAACCAAAATCAAGAATTACTTGAGGAAGTAAATTTGAGTAATTTAAGAGAATTTCAAGTTTGTTAGTAAGAATCTTGATCCAATAATAAGGGTGGAGTTATTTGAGCTTCTAAAGAAATTTAAGGATTGTTTTGCTTATAACTATACCAAGATGCCAAGGTTGAGTAGAAAGTTGGTAGAACACAGAATGCCTATAAAACTAGAATTTCATCCTTATTCCCAACCTCCTAGAAAATGTTATAAATAAGTCAAGTTAGAGATTAAAGAAGAGATTGAAAAGTTATGCAAGGCTAGTTTCATTAGACCAGGCAAATATATTAAATGGCTAGCTAATATTGTACTTATAGTAATGAAGAATGGTAAGTTAAACAATATGTGTTGACTTTAGGGATTTGAATGTAGCCACTCTTAAAGATGTGTACATGATATCGATTGTAGATTCTTTAATTGATGTGATAGCTAGGCATTCTTTGTTTTCTCTTACAAATTTTATAGCTAAGGTGATATTTTAAAAATGAATTTTAGATGTCGTATTGTTATTAAAATGTCGTATTGATATTTTGTGGGAGCCACTTATCAAAAGGCAATGAATGTTATCTTTCATCATTTAATAGGAACTATACTAGTGATATTGTTATTAAATCAAAAAAAAGTACAGGCCATGCCCATAATTTAAAGGAATCCTTTCATGGGATGAAAACATATAAACTAAAGTTATGTCCCTTGAAATGTTCTTTTGGAGTAAAAGTAGAACATTTCTTGGGTTTCTTGCTCCACAATACAGGAACTGAATTAGACATAAACAAAGCAAGTGCCATTCTTGAAGCAAAACCACCTCAAAATGAGACAAAACTCCAAAGGTTTTTTAGGCCAGGTAAACTACATTAGGAGGTTCAATGCTAATTTTTCTGATTAGATGAAAGAATTCTCAGACCTTCTAAAGTTGAAAATTTCTAAGGAATTTCATTGGGAAGAAAGGCATTATGTGGCATTTGATAGGATCAAGGAAAACCTAACCAAACCTCTAATGTTGATGCCACCACAGAAAGGAATACCTTTAAAGTTATACATTTCTACCACAGAAGAATCTATTAGGTGTTTACTGACCTAGAATAGTGAGGCAGGCCATGAGCATCTTATTTATTATTTGAGTAGAATTATGAAAAAAAAGAAGTACATTCCTATTATGAAACTTTATTTAACGTTATATTTTGCTTCCTCAAAATTAAGGCATTATTTACTTTAAAATAAAGTTTACATTTTTTTGTAAATCAACTTAATGAAATACATGTTGAATAAACTAATTATCTCAAGGACCATTGAAAAACGACTTATAACTCTTTTAGATTTTAACTTGGAGTATCACCCTCAAAAGTTAGTGAAGGTTTAGGAGCTAACCGGCTTCTTAACAAGCTATCTGATGATAAAAGTTTAAGAGAATATGAAGCATTTTGTACTTGACTGTGAAAAGAAGATATGCAAACCAGAAATTTGATGGTTGTAGTATAGAGAAATTAACAGGTGTTAAGATTGTTATTACCCTACCAAATGGAACAAAAACTCTACTTTCTCTTAAGATGGACTTCCTATGCACTAATAAGTAGGTTGAATATGAAGGCTTAATAGTTGGGCTAGAACTTTTGGTAGCTCTTGGAGGTAAAAAAGTTCTCATCATGAGAGATTTTTAACTGGGAATATGATAGGTGATAGGGGAGTATAAATGCATAAGTTTAACTTTGTCTATTCAATTATTATAATTATTTCATAAAGTAGAATTCCAACATATGCCTCGAGGAGAAAATTAGGACACAAATGAACTTTCTTAAATCACATATGGTTTAAGAATGTCTAAGGAGTTGGTTCATAAATGTGTTATTATGCAATGAAAATCTCATCTGTCTATCTATAAAAAGGGGATTTCCCTAGGGGTTTTTAACATTGATAAAGAAGTCCTCAAGATTGGAGGGAGGAAATCAAGAATTTTTTGGAGAACAACTATAAGAAGGTGCCTCTCATAATTAAACTACAAACACTAAACTTTATATTGACTGAAGAAGTCTTATTTCGACAAGGCAGTGATGGACTTCTTTTAATGCACTTAGGATGCCAGAGGCATTGACAGTAATGAGATAAGTTTACGAGGGGGGAATTTAGATCATATTAATCTAGTATGAAGATGAGGTGCCTCATAAACCATCATGGTTACTACTAGCCTTTAACATTGAAGGATTGTATATCCTATACCAAAGGCTATCAACAACACCAAAAATATACAATGAATTCTTATCTCTGATTTGCACTATATAATTAAGTCATAGCCTTTTATAGGTTAGGCCATTGATCTTATTAGTAAAACATACCTATTAAAGGTCATAATTTCATTCTATTAGCAACTAATTATTTTACTAAATAGGTTGTGGCTCAACCTATGAAAAAGGTTGAACAAACTAACATATTCATTAAGAACGTTATTTATTAATTTCGGATTTTACAATCAATAATAGATGACCAAGGATCTATGTTTACCAGCTAGGAAGTCAAAGATTTTGCTGTAGACTATGTCATATGATTGTCAAATTTGACTCCTTACTATGCTTAGGCTAATGGCCAAGCTAAATCATTAAATAAAGTAGTTAAAATCTTAGAAAAGATATTAGAGGAGAATCTCAGAGATTGGCATAAGATTTTGTTTTAGACCTTATGGGCATAACAAACTTTTAAGTTTACTGCTACAAGAGTCAGCCCATTCACTCTAACTTATGGTAATATTGTTATTCTCCCTATGGAGTAGTGATCCCATCTTTAAGAGTGGCTAAGTAGAATTCTTTGAAGACACTTAAGTATTTAAATGCAATGGTGATGGAATTAGAAGATTTAGAAGAAGTTTGTCTTCAAGTTTTAAATAACATGATTGCACAAAAAGAGAAGGTGGAAAATTTCTACAACAAAAGAATTCATGAATGGGAATTTCAAGAAAGGGATCTAGTATGGAAGTTAATTTTACGACTTAGAATGAAAGATAGATAGTAAGGAAAGTGGTCCCCTAGTTAGGAGGGGCCATTTTGAATTTATATGGTTTTGAAAAGTAATGCCTATCTATTATCTAGCTTAGAAGGTGAACTTCACAAATGTTTCATTAATGGAAAATATTTGAAACCCTATGTACCTCCTTTATGGGAGAGTTCATGAATAAAGCAATAAGAGTAGAATCTCTAAGTCAAATAATGAAAAACTATAATAATCATTCAAACAATAACAATTAAAATCTAAGCCAATTAATGGCCAACAAATTGTTTGTAAAACGTAATTTGACTTTGACACTGAGAATGTTAAAGAAGTTAGAGGTGATTGGTGTTCGTTATTTGGAGTAGTTTTATAAATAGGTTGTAAAATATTTTTGTTAAATTTTATTCCTTACAAGCTAGAGTTTGGAATATTAGAAGTAGATTATCTTAGAATATTTTTATTATGAATTTTTTTATCACAAAGTGTATTTTAGAAACTCTCTCCAAATTAATGGTGGATGTGGAAGTAGTATGGTCGAATTATAGAGCTTGTTGATTTTCTACTAAAAAACATCTTTAGATTACTTTATTTGTTTTATTTAACATGGTTTATAACGCCTTCAAAGATCCACTCATCTAAAAAAGTTTTATCTTTCCAATTTATAAATCTTAGTACGACTATATTAGACATTGTTAAATTAATTTGAAAATATATAATTTTTCTTTTTTTGGCTATTTATTAAAGCTTTAGAGGAAAAAACTTGTATTATTGGCTTTATAGTGAATTTTATAAATTAATGCTAAAAGAACTAATCTTAAGTTCATCATATAATTATGATTCATGCCTGCTCTAAAAGCATGACTCTGGTGTATAATTAATTATTAGTATTATATATATAACATTTGAAGAGACTTGCAAAGGAGAGTTGGGATAGGGATGTCAAGACCAACCTAGCCCGTAGGACCAGACTAGGCCACGAGCTAGATGGGAATGGCCCATGGAAATTCAAACCGTGCTACGAGCCAAGGGTCAAGATGGATGGGTTGGGCTAGGTTGTGGCCCGAACTGAGCAGCCCAAACTATGGCTCGTGGCTCGTGGCCCATACAGTGATCTAAACAAAATGACGTCATTTTGTTTGTTGCAAAATGACGTCGCTTTGTTTATGTATAAAATATTTCTTCTCCCAATAAAACAACTTTGTTTTGCTTTTAGAGTGAAATGATGTCGTTCGATGTCATTTTGTTGCAAGCAAAAATGACATCATTTTGCCTATGATTAAACGAGCCACCCCTTACAGTCTCGCTCTCACATGCTCACCCCTCACTCAGTACAGCAGCCTCCTCCTGCGGTCATGCCTCCATCCATCTCCCTTCATCCCCCTAGTTGCTTTCACTTCTCTGTTCTTCTACTTCGTTTCTCATTCTTCCTCAATTCTTCTTTTTTGCATGTCATTTCACTAATGTGAAATAACCAATGATGACTCAGTGAATGGTCCAACGTACTTAATAAGGTAATCTCTCATTCTCTCTTGGTCAATTTGGTTTAATTGGTTGTTTTGAGACATGATGTGGCTAATTTGAGAACTTTGTATATTAATATTGGGAATATAGGATAATGCATGTAATGTGTTTGATGAAATGCCGCAGAGATCATTGAGATTTATTGTGAACAACCAAGGTACTTCCGTACTTGTAATTATTTTAGTTGTACATTGTGGGTTTTGTTTGGATGTTTTAACTAGAAAAAATCCCATTTTAGGCATTCTCTGTGTTGCTTTTGGTGACTTTCGCATTGTGTTGGCATTCTTGCTCCTGTATAATCTGACCTAGTTGCACATTCTTTACTTCCATTAATTTTCAAGCATAACAAGAATATAGGGTTGGTCATGGAAGAATAATGAGTTGCTATTTGTCTTTTAGTGGTTAAATGTGGGTAAAGGATAGGACTACCAAGTACCAAATCCAATTGGTTTTGGTTCTTAATATTTTTTATTCTTCTTACTAGATTAATGCTGTAAAATAATAGTAATTGAATTCATCACATTATTTGAAGAAAAAAAACATATCTTCTTTTGCGTTTTTACACAAATTAAATCATAAAGAAAATATAATCATCAATAAGGCATATTTGCCTTGTAACTGCAATATCTTTAACAAGGCTTCTCTAGTTAGATGAAGCTTCTCTTTCTACTTCCAAGTTAGTGGAAAGCCATTGGAGAAGTAAAGTCTCTCATAATGTCATGATATCAATTTTGGCCACAGTCACTAATTCACAATTTTTAACCATTACATTACATGTAAACCAACAAATATCTTCCTGTGCATAAAAGGACTATATAGTATCATACTAGAGTCACAATTCTTATATTTGCTTCAAACTAAAGATATCAAGCCCTAAAAATGAAAGTCATTAGAATCTCAGGAAAATAGGTATTGGCATCGAAATTTTTACAAAACATGTTTACCACATATATAGAAACTAATCAAACACTGTTTAGTCCTCAATAATTCTAGCGAAGCTATGATATTTAAATTATTATAAAGGTATAATAATAATTGAAATATTCTTGATTGTTCTCTTCTTTTGTTATGTTCTGTTTTGTTTTCGTCTAGTTTCTTTCTTGTCCTACTTGTTTAGCTTCATTTGAATTCCTAATTTCTAATTTCTAATTTGCATTTGTTCTACATCATATAGTGCATGTGCTTAACTTTTACTTTTAAGGATTTTCACTTCACACAACTATTCTTATTTTGAATTTATGCTAATAAATGTGGACTTTATCCTATACCTGGGATCTTGGTCTTAAATGGAGTATTAGCATGTGTACTAGGATATTAATGAAATACTAAAACAAGCTACATCTTCTAGGTTGATATGTTGAGCGCATGATATTGCCTTGATTTAACTTTGGAAAATGGAAATAGGAGTGGTTGGAAAGATATATTAACTGCGATATTGCTAATACACCTATGAGTTAAACTAAAATTGAAATATTACAAAAATTATACTACAATAAAGCTGTTAATATTATCGTCCACA
>JANPWT010000007.1:458288-469990 GCA_024678245.1 Erythroxylum densum
ATTTTACAAATGTATTTAATAATGGATATAATATGAAAAGACAATAATATTTATACAACTATACAAGTAAAAAATCAATAATAACTATGCACATAATTTATAAAAAATTAAAAATTTGAAAATATTATAATATAAACTTAATAAACTTATTTTTTTAAAAATCATATTAAAATGAAATATAATAATTTATTAAATACGTAAAATAATATTTGAAATAAATTCACTGTACTTAGATAATAACTTTTAATATTTACATTATAATTAATTATTATTATAAAATTATAAAATTAAAATTAAATTCTCTTGCTTGTAAGGAATAATTATGACAACATTATCATTGTTATATATTTTTAATAAATATATATAATTTAAGAATTTTAAAAAATACAGCTACAATTTTTTAAAATTATCTTAAAATAAATGTATAAAAATTTAAAAAATATATCAACCGACCGGGTCAACTAAGACCCGACGAGCAGCCCATGACTCAGGCAGGCCTCCCGAGTCGGTTGGACAGCCCGGGCCAGGTGACACCCCTAAATCGGGAGAATTCCATATCCGATGAATTGGAATATAGGGGTATTTAAGTAAATTGATAGTATGTTCTATAGTGTGTTCTGGAGATTTATAAAAGGCAGTACTGCTCAAAGTTAGATAGGTGTCAATCTTACATGCGACTGTGTTAGATATTAAGAGATTCGGAAGAATATATAAAGCGTTTCTCGATTTGGAAGTAAAAGGAGAAGGAAAGAACACGCACGTTCATTTTGCATGTTTTGCTTCTTCTTCTCCGTGATTCCATTTTCTCTTCTATCCTTTCCTTAAGAATGAGATGGTTCTGGAAATGCTTTCTATAAATTAATAATACAATTTATATTTAATTATCCACTCTATCAAGCAAAGCATATGATAAAAATTAACACCCAACCATTTAAGGACTAAATTTGAAATAAACAAAATCGGCTCCTCTTCCCTCCTCCAATCATAATCCCTAATTCTCCATTTTCACTTACTTTCTTATACTCCTCTGCTCAGTGTTGAAGCTGTCGCCACCTCACCGTCGTCAGTCCTCCATCTTCGTCTGGTCGGAGTCGAAACTGTAACCTCCACGAAGCCGCCAGTCACCTTCGGTCCTCCTCCATTCGTTTCTGTTGGAAAACACTCTGGTATACTATCATCTTCTAGATGGAAAGAAGCGATAACAGTAACGACAATAGCAATGGTAACAAGAGAGAGGAAGAACAATTTGAGGACGTGAGGTCAGTGGTAGAAGCTATTTCTGTTGATGCTGATATCGACGTTCCTCTTTATCAAGTCGAAAGTCTCTGCATGCGCTGCCAACTCAATGTAACCTTCTCTTTTATTGGATTGAATTGAATTGATTTAAATGGGAGAATTATTTCTACTTGTAATTTGTGGCAGGGTGTGACAAGGTTTCTGTTGACTTCAATTCCACACTTCCGAAAGGTACTGGTACCTTTCTTGCTTGCCTGCTTCTATTCTATATAACTTTTTATCTTGGCCTAATCCACATGTTGATGTTGAGTTTTGGAAATACGAGCTTGATTATTCATTTTTATTCAAAGAATGCTGGTATTCTCGCAGATCTTATTATCTGCTTTTGAATGTCCCAATTGTGGTGAGAGGTATAACTGCCTATTTTTCTCACTTTTTGATATTGCTTGCCCTGCCCAATCTTTATCTGAGTATCTTTGTTATTCATCTTAGAAACAATGAAGTTCAGTTTGCTGGTGAAATCCAACCACGGGGCTGTTGCTATCATTGCCGTATCCCATCTGGTGATCCGAAGGCATACTTTCGTGACTGATACTTTCCTTCTTTTCTCTTTCCTTTGATTTTGCTCACTCTCTTTCTTTCCTCCTCCATATGCTTCTATCCTGCTGATCAGGATTTTTTTAATGGACTTTTTAAGAAGCTTTAGTGGTGTCATTAACGAATATGCGGTTTTGATGCAGATGCTTAATCGGCAAGTGGTAAAATCTGAATCTGCTACTATAAAGGTATAATTATGATGCCCTATTTCACGTAGATGCATTTAAGTTTAAGCTGTTTATATTGCATTTCTGTTATTCATTCCTCTCCAATAACTGTATTGGTAAGTTGGTAATTTGATTCAAATAAGTACATTTGAGTCCTCATATAAGGCTTGCTGTTACTCACAATGTATATGCTCACTAAGCCAAAGTTCCAAATCCTTACTACATGGCATGGTTTTTCAGACTTCATCTGAGGTCAAAGTTTCTTATGGTTCTAGTTGTTATTCATTTTAAAATGTGTTTTTTGTGTATTTCCAAAACATTGCAAGCAGTTTGTAAAGCTCTGTTGCAATTAGCTTGAACTTCATAAGGATGTTATGACTCTCACACATGTCAATTTTTTTTCTTTGTTTAATTTCTATCATTTTCGTGTAGATTTGTTTGTATGTACAACATTTGATAGGCTTGGTTTGGATGACGTTATTGGTTGCTTGAGTTTGAAGTTGAGCTTAGAACTGTAAATAAAGATAAGATAATTACTGGTAATGAAGCAACAAGTGTTAAAATTGTTATTTCTTTAGTTTGTCATGTAAAAACCGCTAATTCATTATTGTCTTTCGAATTTTCTTTGCAATGTCAAATATCTCCATATTCCTTGTGCATTAATGTAGTTTGGGTGTAATTATCTCTCTATCTCCTTATGCATTCAGATCCCAGAATTGGATTTTGAGATTCCGCCAGAGGCACAGCGTGGGAGCTTATCAACTGTACAGTCTTTTATTTTTTCCCCTATTATAGTTTGTTGTTCTTATGTTTCCAAAGCTTGGCTAGTGATTAGAAATTTCATTGCTTTTTGCCTGTCTTTCTTTTGGCTAAGTGATACCGTTTCTGTAGAAATATTTTAATTGAATCCATCATCATTTCTTCATGGTAACGAATCAATATTATGATCCCCTGTATAGTGGTTTTCAGTTTTGTAGTTGAGGAATAAAATTATTTTCTACTTATCATCAAAAGGTTACAGAGCTGTAGTATAAATACAATGTAGGAATCACCTAAAGAAGGAAACTACTAACTAGGAAACTATAAACTAGGAAACTAAATAAACTAATTTACAACTATATCTACTCACTAATTACAAAATATTTCCTTTCCTTTTATATCTAAATTGACACTCCCCCTGAAGTTGGGGCATATATATTTATAAGTTCCAACTTGTTGAAGATTCCATCAAAGCTTGGCTTGAACAATCTTTTTATAAGGATATCAACTACTTGCTGTGTGGTTGGAACATACGGCATGCAAATCACTCCATTTTCTAGCTTTTCTTTGATGAAGTGACGGTTAATTTCCACATGTTTAGTCCTATCATGCTGCACGGGATTGTTAACAATGCTAATGGCAGCCTTGTTATCATAGTATAGTTTCATAGGACCATCCAATGGTAGTTGTAGCTCCTTTAGTACTCGTTTGAGCCAAATTGCCTTACAAATTCCATTGGCTGTAGCATGGAACTCTGCTTCAGCACTGGTACGAGCCACTACATTTTGTTTTTTACTCCACTAAGTCACTAGATTTCCCCATACACATGAGCAATGTCCACTAGTTGATCTTTTGTCAGTGACCGAGTCCGCCCAATTTGCATCGGTAAGCACTTCAACAGTTCTTTGAGCCTTCTTCTCAAAAATTAGTCCCCTTCCTGGAGATCCCTTGAGGTATCTCAGAATGCGGTAAGTTGCTTCCAAATGAAACTTCTTAGGAGAGTGCATAAATCAGCCGATCAAATTGACAACGAAAGCAATATCTAGTCTCGTATGAGACAAATAGATTAACTTCCCAACCAATCTTTGATATCTCCCAACATCAATTGGGTCACCTCCGCTACACTGTCAAGTAAATGTCTACTTTTTCTTTCCGCTACATTGTTTTGTTGTGGTGTGTCAACATAAGAACTTTGCTGTATAATCCCTTTTTCAGAAATAAATTGTGCGAAAAGTTTGTAAAAATATTCCTTGCCATTATCACTCCTAAAAATCCGTATATTTGCATTAAATTGATTTTGAAACATGGAGTGAAAAATTTTGAAAATATCAACAAACTCATGTTTTTCTTTCATCAAAAAATTCAAGTGAGTTGTGTGTGATCATCAATGAAAGAAACAAACCATCTTTTGCCAAAAAAATGGGAATCCGTGATGGATCCCAAATATCACTATGGATGAGCTGAAATGGCTTAGATGAAACATAAGGCTGATAGGGATAAGAAGATTTGTGATGTTTTGCTAAAGCACATGCTTCACATTGAAACAAAGATGGATCTTTATTAATAAATAACTTAGCAAACAAATGTTTCCAATAGAAAAAGCTGGGATGTCCCAAACGAAAATGCCATAACAAAACATTTTGATCACTAGACCTAGACTCTAACTTATGATAAGAATTTTGGACAGCCGTACCCAAATGCAATCCATCTTCAAAGTAATACAACCCTCCACATTCCTTAGCACTGCCGATCATCATCCCCAAAGCCAGGTTCTAGAAAAAACACATAGAAGATGAGAAATTAGCCTGACAGTTAAGGTCACGGGTGAGTTACTAATGGACAGCAAATTGCAGGACAATTTAGGCGCATGAAGGACATTGTAAAGGATAATTTTGGCTGAAATTTTGACAGTTCCACTGCCATCAATGGCAGCAAATGTGCCATGTGCAATTTTGATTTTTTTATTTCCTACAGTGGGGTTATAAGAAGAAAAAAATTGAGAGCAATATGTCATGTGATCAGTAGCCCCAAAATCTATGGCTCAAGGACCAACATATTGATTTGAACACACAAAGGAAGAAGAAATACCTTGCTGGGCTGAAGCACAAGGAAGAGGAGTTGAAAGAAAATTTTGGAGAGTTAAAAAGCCTATACAAGTGTTGGAGTTGATCCTTGGTGAAAGGCACCGAGTTTGAAGAAGTAGTTTGCTCTTGAGAAGTTTTAGCCACAGCTACAGTAGCTTTCCCATCCCCCTTTTTTTTTTTGTTTTGAGGCGTCTTTCCATGGAACTTCCAACACTTGTTCTTTGTATGCCACAGCTTGCCATAAAAATCACAAGAAAACGGTTTTTTCTTGTCACTACCACCATCAAGCCCCTGGGAAACCAACGCCATGTTGTCTCCATTTCGTGTCAAGTGGACAGGTTCGTTCATCACATGTTTTTGGGCTTCCTCTTGGCGTAGTTCAGAAAACACAGCTCGTATTGGAGGTAAAGGTTGCGGCCAAGAAGTCGACCCTTGATTTCATCAAAGCCGTGATTGACTCCGACGAAAAACATGAAGACACGATCCACTTTCTCTCTTTTTTTGGCCCTTGCAAGATCGTTGGGGTTCTTCCATGCATCATCATACACAAATCCAATTCTTGCCAAAGAGAGAGCATTTCGTTGAAATAAGTTGTGACATCTCTATCGCCTTGTTTAGAGAGCCACGACTTCTTTTTCAATTCAAAAATTTGGGAGGAATTCCTAAGATTAGAGTATGTCTCTCCAACAACATCCCAAATTTCTTTTGCATCTATGCATATGAACGGACGATGAATCAGTTCTTCCATGGAATTTAGCAACCATCCCGTAATTAGAGAATTCTCATAACACTAGCGCTGGAATGTGGGGTCAATTGCTGTTGGTTTTGGCTCCTCTCTAGTCAAAAATCCAAGTTTTCCCCTGCCATCCAGGGCTAGTTCGACAGACTGAGCCCATTCCAAAAAATTTTGACCATTAAGCCTCACCACTATAATCTGCATGTATGGCAGTGCAGTAACATCCAAGCTGGTCTGGCTGGTCGATTGGTGGATAGGATGTGTTGGAGGTACTAGAGATTGTTGACATGATGTGGCAGGAAAAAAATGGAAGAAGGATTTAAAGGGAAAAAATAAATCCAAAAAAGTGAAAAAAAAATCAGATTGTAGGCAGGAAAAAAATCTGACTTGAAGGATGAAGAGAACCAAAAATTCAAAACTTTAGAGTGAAGAAATCGACTGCAGAATGCAAAACAAGGAGTTGATATCCCCATGGAAAGAGAAAAAACCCTAGTTCTCTGATACCATGTAGTTTTGAGGAATAAAATTATTTTCTGCTTATCATCAAAAGGCTACAGAGTTGTAGTATAAGTACAATGTAGGAATTACCTAAAGTGGGAAACTACTAACTAGGAAACTATAGACTAGGAAACTAAATAAACTAATTTACAGCTGTATCTAGTCACTAATTACAGAATATTTCTTTTCCTTTTATATCTAAACCGAAAAGTTCCTATTCCCCTGCCTCTCAAAATGTGCCCAAATTTCTATTAAAATTTAATAGTATTTTTCAATTGTTTGCCACATAGAATCAATTTTTTTTCATAGTTTATTCAGATTGCATATCTTTCTAGTGTTTTTCATTTCTTCATCTCTTGAAACATTTCGTACTTCTACACTCTTCAGGTGGAAGGGATTCTGGTTCGAGCTGCTGATGAGTTGCAGGCACTTCAGGAAGAACGCAAGGTTGTTGCTACTGGTTAGCTGGTTGGAGCTTTTTGTTTGATTTTGCTGATTTTGTTAATGCATTTTCCAAACACGCAGAGAGTGGATCCTCAGACTGCTGAAGCAATAGACAACTTTTTGTTGAAATTGAGGAGCTGTGCATCAGGAGATCTCTCTTTTACTTTCATCCTGGATGATCCTGCTGGAAATAGCTTCGTGGAGAATCTGTAAGAGAATTGTATAAAGATGATATCATTTTGTCCATTGATGTGGCAAATTCTTTATTGTTCTGTAAGAGAATTGTATAAAGATGATATCATTTTGTCCATTGATGTGGCAAATTCTTTATTGTTTGTTTCAGAAATGCATGGACTAGATTATTGCTTATTCCCCCGTGTTTGTGTGTGTCTTTGCACTTGTGCCTGAAACTTTGCAATATAAAGATATTGACTTTAGGTTGTAAGATCATTATGATTTCTCTTTCATGGGTCTGCAGCGATGCTGTTAAGTTATTGTTGCGCATGCTCAATTAAGTTTATGATAATTTTTGCTAGATTTGCTCCGTCTCCTGATCCATCATTGAGCGTTAAATTCTACGAGCGAACGCCAGAACAGCAAGCATCACTTGGGTATCTAGTTGATCCATCTCAGTTGGGAGAAGCTGGTGTTGGAACATCATCAGAGGTGACGAGCAGTTCTGATCAAATAAATAAAGAGCCACATGGATCTGTTGGAGCTGCAGCTGGACAACGGGCCATTGCACAAACTAATAGTGCTGAAATTGCCGAATCTTTGTTTCGGTACTCTTCCCCAGAAGAGGTCAATTTCTTTGCCTTACGTGATCTTAGTGTGGGATTAAATTGTCTTGTCATTAATCTCTACCCACAATGTTGTTTATTATGGTAGGTGATGACTTTCCCATCAACTTGTGGAGCATGTGCAGCTAGGTGTGAGACTCGAATGTTTGTCACAAGTATCCTTGACCTATTTTAAGGCATTCTATCACATGATAAATATTCTCTTACAGTCACATTGTTGAATCAAATTGAAATGCTTTATTCCTTAATTTGCTATGAGGGAAAGTGAAGCTACAAATCCTGTTCTCATGGAGTCTTAAGTAGTGTCTAATGAAATGAGTTCCATATACCTCCATTTCATACTTATATTCCAGTATGCTACTATATTAAGACTTCTTCCCTAATTAGTGACATTGACTATTGAAAGAAAGAAAACGAATAATTTTTCCTCATCTTGAGATTATACTCTGACCAGTATGGAATTGTTTGGGAGATGGGATGAACAATCATATATGGGGCAATTATACTTGATTGTGTCAAAATTTACTCAATGTGGAGTCAATCTGATATGTGGAGCATGTGAAGAGCATCCATTATAATTTTTGAATTGGAAAAGACAGAGATTAAGTATCTGAAATTTTGTTGAGAATGTCCAGTAGTATGAGAAGAGATCGTGGACACTATGGATGGAGAGAAATGTTTCAGCCTCATTATGTTTTGAGATCTTTGTCATTTTCAATAACTTTATGCATCCCTGATGGGTCATCTTTATTCTCAAGAACTGTGACTGCATTGTAGTTGCAGTGGACTTTTAGTTTAAAAATGATTTATCCACTTATCTAGGTGCATGCTTTTGACTTGCTGATTATGTTTCTCATAAAGAACATGTAGTTAAATCTTGGATACAAAAGAATAAAGATAGTAAAATCTGGAAGAGTTACTAATTACCTTAACCAGCATTTTCTTTGTCCGTATAAAATTATGTCGTGACTTATGGTAAGTTGATGTTCTCTAAAAATACTATTTACAATGTAGTACTGTTAGTAGACTATTTGACTTTAGTAAGGGTTGCACATGTTTTATTCATAGAAGAGCCATGTCAAGACATCAAATCACAGTAGCAACAACTTTGGTTGATGTCTTCTTCCTTTTCTGGGCATCTATGAAACATTTGATTTTATTGTAGAAGGTTCAAGAAAATATAGAATGCTAATGCTAGGGAGGATGTCTATCCATGATCCATGGAATTTATGGGTGAACATTAGTTCATGGAAGTTGAAAGGCTTTTGTTGAGTTGATGGTAGGATTGTGGTTGCAGTGATGGAAGAACTAGAATTCTCGCCCTTCTGTGCTCCTCTCTACTACTTTCTACCATTTCTCTTTTCTTCTCTTTGATTTTCCATTTCTATTCCCCTTTTTGACTCAGACAATAGTTCTTCTTGTGAAAAGAACTGGCAGTTATACACTTGAAATTTTCTCCGACATGTTTGTGTCTATAACCGTTACTGATACTTTTTGATGCTAATTGCTCTGGAATATAAGTTTTGCTGATTCTTTTCTTATTGTAAGAGTATTTCATTGATCTTTTGTTTCATCAGACATTTGAAGCCTTGACTGCTTGTAGAGATTCCTTATTTCCAAGAAGTAATTGTCATGGCATCAACGTGTGATGCCTGTGGTTACCGCAGTTCTGAGGTATGTAACAAACGCTTTTACTGTTCACTGTGCTCTCATTTAATCATTTAACTCTTATTTTTCACGCAGTTGAAACCTGGTGGACGAATTCCTGAAAAAGGAAAGAGAATCAAACTTTCCGTGAAGAACATTAAAGACCTAAGTCGTGATTTGATAAAGGTTTGGTTCTGTATTTGTGTTTATTTTCACAACAAGGAATCTATTGTTTTGCAAATAGTTTGATTTTGCCAATCAAACATAGCCAAAGGGTTTGACTTGTGTACTTCTATCATACGAGTTGGGATCCTTTAGCGGCAAAGACCAGTTGGGAGATTTTGTGTTTGCTAGGCAATCAGTCAGGGACTGGACTTTTTCACTTATGATTACAATTCTGTTATAAGTGATTGAGGAACTGAAGGACAGATCTTGAATTGAGAAAAATATGTACTGATATTGTTCAGCATGTTCAAGATTATAAATGGGTAATAGGAATAGGACAATGAATGGGGAGCTCTTACTGAGGAGTTAATCCGCAATAGTTTGGAAAATGAGTGTGCTGCTATTATTTAGACCTTAAGTATTGCAGATAAATCAGCAATAGTTTGGAAAATGAGTGTGATGCTATTATTTAGACTTTAAGTATTGCAGGTCACCTATTCGGATACCTTTTGTGTTGGACTGTTTGTTCTATTCTATTTTATAAAGATAGCTGGGATATGTGCATGAGAGTATGTACAGCTGAAGACCAATTATGCTAAAACAAAGTTGCTCTTTTTCCATCTTTATTGAAATGTTATTTCAATTGAATTTAGAGGCCAGAATTATGGCATAGATGCATAATTGTTATTCTTAACTTAGGGTGGAACCAAATATGTGATTCATTTGTGAACAAATTATTAGTTTGGAGAATTTCTCAACATTAGATTAGACATGAGGTTGCTTATTTATCCCAATTCTCATCTTTTGGAAACAGTTCGTAAGTTATTGGATTTTGGTTGTGAAGAAATGCACTTACGAACATGTGGATAATTAACAAGGTTATATTCCATCTAATTAAAGGGTATGAGTGGAAACCAGGAAAATTTTGCTTGCCTTGGGTTATTTGATAAGAGTCACGCTAACTCTCTAGTGCTCAACATGGTGGCATCTGCTTTTTGTGTTCTAAGGAATTGTGCTTCAGTTTACTGATGAAAATAAGTTTTTAGATGCTTTAATACCATAGGATTTGCAGTAAGGGTCTTGAGGTTTGTTTGGACAACTTTATTCTTTCCCTCTTTCTTTCCTTCTAAATCTTTCTTGTTTCTTCTTATCCACTACCCTGGTTTCAGCCTTTTCAACAGTACTTTTCTTGCTTTATTGTTCCAATCTAATTTAAATGACAGACAGGAAAGTATATTTTGAATTTTAGTTGTTTTTTGCCTTCTCAAGAGAACATATGCAGGTTTCTGAATTTCCATTAGATAATGATGAACTTGGTGAGGAGGTATTATGGTCAGTTAAGAACATCTTGCAAAATTAACCTTAGTTTTGATTTTTATTCTTTATTCTATAATTGTTGGATTCCTTGCAAGCTTTCTGAGTGTCAGTTTTTGGTTGCCAAACTTAAGCCGCTCTAGAATGGTATGTCCTTTTGCAAGGAGTACTCATAATTGTAAGCGTGCTAGTAAAACAAACAACATTAAATTTACTTTTCTGTTCTTTGGAATAAGTGTTTGATACAAAATAATAATGTGCCTGATCTAATGTTGATGGTGGCTTTAGAGTGCATATTTTGTCATTGTGTTGATCCTGTAGTGAATTGCTAAATGACATGGACAGTCTTTATCCCAGTGGATGGAGTCATGGGAGGATATTTGAACGAATAAAAAACTGTTCTTGTGAAGTGTGAGGTGTTAGTCTTCTCATTGTTATGCTTTCCTATCCTGATTTTTTTACTTTTAGCCTTTTGGTATTGTCTTTGGATCTACCCATGCTTTGATTGCATTTGAACTTTGTTCATCAATAGAAAAGCATCTTTTAGATTTGCCATTTCTTGCTTTTCATATGGAGATGCAAGTCATTCTCTGACAGCCATGCTTATTTACAGTCAGATACTGCAAGTGTGAAAGTACCAGAGCTTGATTTGGAGCTTGCAAGTGGTACTTTGGGAGGAGTGGTTACAACAGTTGAGGGCTTGATTACAAAAATTAGTGAAAGTGAGTATGACTTTTCACATTTATGCTTTACTTGTTCCTTTTGTGATTAACATGTTTCTTCATAGTTGTCATACTCAGAATATTGAACTTTTATTTTTCACTGAAGCTTTGGGACTGTGAACATAGAAGTACACATATAAGTGTTTGAGAATATTTACTTTTAGAACTTTTCTTTGATACTTTGATAGACTGAGTTATGTAAAGATGTGCATTCTCTTATTCTTTACAACCATCTGCTTCCCTTTTCCTCATTTTTGTTGTGCATATATATTCCGTGCTTTTCTTATAACATGCTACGACAACACCACCACCACCTATTATAATCCCATTGGTCTGGAAAGGTCTAGGAGTACGCAGTCTTATTTTTAACTAATAGAAAGACTGCTTTCAAATGACCTACATGATGCACTGATTTACTTAGAATATGGACTCAAAAGCACGCTCTGTAATTAGGAAGTAAAAGAGAAGATTAATATAAAGATGTCTCATCATTTTGAGAAATTTTTGAGAAGAGGGTAAGCGGTCCTATATTA
>JANPWT010000007.1:537491-547907 GCA_024678245.1 Erythroxylum densum
CATATGCATGAACATGCCGAGACTAGTTTACACACTCATAACCCATCCCGAATTACCATTTTACCCTTCCCATCGGTGATGGGATGTTACACATTAAGGTTTTGTAACATTTAATTCATGATGGTATTTAAGCTAGGAAATTATACATGGATTTAACATATCAGTTTGTATATTGAAATGTGAAAGATGGTGAATTGGAATTGTATATGATTGTGGGATATGATTTGTGATTGTGTATGAATCTGACTGGGATTGCGTTTGGATTGAATTGCATTAGGATATGAATGATTGTGTTTGTTTATGCTTGTGTTTTGGATTCTGTAAGGGAGGTCCGAGGAGTTGTGTGGTTTGAGTGAGCTGGTATACATAGAAGTGAGTTTTAAAACCCTTTGCAGGTTTTGGTTTATGAAAATACAGCCGTTATGTTGCCCAATTTTTTAGAATACTATTTGTGTATAGTTTGTTTTTGTATAAGATGTGCCGAAATTTTTATGAAAAAGGAAAGAAAAGAATATGATACATGATTTGTTAATAAGATGAGATTGAGAAATGGTATGTTAAGAAGTCTAATATGAATTGAGATTTGTATAAGGTTGAATTTCCAAAAGTGGGAATTATTTGTTTTGTTTTGAATGAGAGCAAATAAACAAGAAAGAACTAAAGAAGAAAGAAAAGAAAAAAAATTTATACCGATTCGGATTGAGTTTTAGTCTAGGTTTCCAACGCGATAGTTTTCTATGCTATTTTGTTTTGCTCTTAGATGTCGGAATTCGTTTCGGATAATAGATCCCTTTCATTCGATTCGAATTTGTGTTCTCTTTCCGATATGTATTTGCCATAGTCGATAGGTCATTCTGGCGCTCCAAAATATGACGTGAATTTCGTTAATTTATTTCTCCTAAATTCCAGCTCAGAAAAATCTACAATTGGTCCTAAAAAATCCGTCAATGAGTCAATAATTCAATTATGAAATTTCAGAAGTTTTGGCTCAACCAATCGCGAGATAAAAATCCACAATGACTAGAGGTCAAGTCTGTCGGAAACTCAAAAACAGTACAATTCAAGTCGATTTATTTCATTTATGCATTTTACGTCAACGGATCTCGAATAATACTAAAACATGATAAACCAACCATAAATGAACATAAAATGAATGTAAATAACTATGAATTAAGCCCTAAACATATATAAAAATGAGTGTATCAGTGTGTTTCAATGAAAAAGATGTATTTACAAATATTGACAATGATCTTGTCATGAAAAGATTTCAATATATAAAAAGTAGGTGAGGATCATTGTAATTTTAACTATTTTATATTTTTAATAAAACTTTATTTTATTATTTAGTTTTGATATGAAAATTTTTTGTGAAATCTATATTTTATTTAAGTCCTCTTATCTTAAATTCCTGACTCCGTCAATGACCTCATCACATATACATGTATTAAAAGTTAAAACACACACATGGTCCAATCCACACATATGAAAGAGGGGGTGAGGGTCTTTATATTGACCGACAAGATGCACGCAAGTTGTTCCCAGCAACTTGCTTTTTTTTTTTTTTGGTATTATTAATGTCAGTACCGCCTTACACAACGTCCTTAGATATTGTAATAAGTTACTGCTGCAAAATATCATAATATCATGTAATTTACAATTTAAAACGTTGGAATAATCTTACAAGCTACGAGAACTACTCCAAGATTTTAGCTTAACAATTAATTCAATCCGGTGATAAGATATATTCTCGGAGCAGAACGTGTCCAATCAAACACGACGGGAGAGCTTTAGGCACTAGTTCATGTCTAGAATTAGATTCCTTTTAACTTTTCTATTTCCTGTCACCATAGGCATTTTTGGCAGTATATATCATTAAGGATAGTTGGGAACTTGTTTACTATTCCCTGTAAGTGCTGTTGGCAGTAGAGCATTGAGGATTATAATTAGTTGGAAAGTTGTTAATTCCTGTGATCGAACCAACGTGATCATGATGATAAATTAGAATAATTAGCTGAACTTGTAGCTGTAGGTGTCTGATTTTCCCTTTGATTAAACCTTGTATATACATGCTTCTTTGGTTAATCTTTAAAGAATTCAGGTGGTATGTTTTTCTAAGAGTTAAGAGAAAAAGTAGTTATGCTCAACACAGAATTTTTTTTTTCAAGAAAAGAGAGATTCTTATGGTTTCAGTTCAGTGCCAATTCGCCATCAAGAATCCAACATTTTCGGAATAAAACTAAGGCCATCTGCACCCACAAGATGCTCCGATAAGTTGACGGACGATATCAGTTTATGTCACAACAGTATAATTCCTTACTTCCATCACTGAACAAAGTAACATGTCTTAACTAGCGTCACTTCAGTGAGATAACAAAGTGGTCTTGTTCATATTAGAATTCTGCCTAGCTTGTAGAAAGTAGAAACTGATGACAGGCCTGTATAAATTTGAAAACCCAATTGAGGGACTTGCATTGGAGACTTGGGAGTGATACAAGAAGGTTTGAACTGCTAAAATGACAAAGATATCCCCATGTCAAATTAGCCCGGGCCCTGTAAAAATGACCATGAAGCAGTTCGAGAGCTGGTTAAAAGCATTTGACGACGACAGCGATGGCAGAATAAGCCATAAGGAATTGACAGACGTATTCCGGACAGCGCGCGAACGGTTTCCATGGTGGAAAGCCAAGCGTGCGATGAAATCTGTAGACTCCAATGGCAATGGCTTTATCGATGAGGACGAAATCGGCAAGCGTGCGGAGTTTATTGATAAGAACTTCGGTGTCAAAATTACTAGACCTTAACCCTGTATTTGGTTGCTGACCTAGTGTCTTGTAGGTAGGCCAGATGACAAAGATGCAAAAGTCTCGTAATTGTAGTGTTTGTTTGCTGTCCCTACTTATTTTTATCCTGATTTTGAAGCACAGAGATAGAGATTTTTTGTGCCTTCCACGATTGTGGTATAGAAATTTCTTGTCTCCATCTCTAAAACAAAACACAATCAATTTTCAGGAATATCCCTTTTCTCACAGAAGTAATTTTTTATTTTTTATAATAATTATTATTGATTATTGTTATTATTATTATTATTATTTGTTAAATTTATTATATGAAATTATTATCTTATTATTATTATTAATTATTTTAAAAATTTTCTACTTATTATTATTCTTATTATTATTAATATTAATATTAATATTATTTTTATTATACGAAATTAATTATCTTATTATTATTATTATTAATTTTATTATAAAAAATTTTGAACTTATTATTATTATAAATTTTGTACTTATTATTATTATTAATTAATAATAATTGTTATTATTATTAATTAATTATTGTTATAAATTTTCTACTTATATTGTTATTAATTAATTATTGTTATTATTATTAATTAATTAATAATAATGACAATAATAATTATTGTTATTATTAGTAATTAAATCATTCGTTTTAAAATAATTACTTAATTACATATATCTACTCATATTATACTGCAGGGGCAATTTTATCATTCACACTGTTTTTTTGTTCTATTCATCACAACCAAACACATTTCTGTCCTTGGGACGGAGATAATTTTTTTCTGTTCTATCTACCACAACCAAACACCTCACTGCCCCCAATTTTTGTTCTGTTTCATCTCTTCCTTTCCGTCTCGTTCTGTCTTTGCCCCCTGGAGACAGCAACCAAACACAGCGTAAGTGTTGGGGCTTCATTATTACGAGGATAGTGCACAAAAAGCACATTGTAAGCAGTCAAAGTTTCGGGGATAGGATCCTTTATCTAATTTTATAGTGTCTTATTCTGTCTCATAAATCTCAACTATTTATTTATGCGAGTTTCTCGTTAATCCTGTCTCTACTTTGATGTGCCAGATTTCAGTGGGCGAAGATATTTTTGTTTTCTCGTAGGGAAGGACGGAGGAGCCAAAGTATATACATAAATAATAGCATAAAAGTCCAGCCGCGTTATAAGGAAGTATGTGTGTCCCTTCCTTCCGCGTCCAAATGATGCAAACAGGAATTGGATACACGGCACAGCACAGCACAGCTCTCCCCTTTTGAAACTTTCTTGACTCATTCTCATAAGACAAGTTGCTTGCGCGGCAGCCAATTGTCGACTTACACTTCTCCCTCTTTCTTTGACTTTTACATTAAGTTTCCTCCATTTAGTTATAGTGTATTCCCTATTTAAGAATCTAAGGACCATATGCTACGTACAAACTAAGCCGAAGCTTCCACAGAGCTAGAACAGTGGTGTTTTACCTTTCTCTTTATCTTCTTCATCATCATCTGTATCTCCTCTCTCATCAGTCGATCACCAAGATGGTACTCTCCAAGACAGCGTCCGAATCCGATGAGTCGGTGCACTCTACGTTTGCTTCCAGATATGTCCGAACCTCGCTTCCCAGGTTCCAGATGCCAGAGAACTCCACTCCCAAGGAGGCAGCATTCCAGATCATCAACGACGAGCTCATGTTGGATGGAAATCCTAGGCTTAACCTGGCTTCCTTTGTCACCACTTGGATGGAACCTGAGTGCGATAAGCTCATCATGGCCGGTATCAACAAAAACTATGTGGACATGGATGAGTATCCTGTCACCACTGAGTTACAGGTATGGTATTATCTACCCAATTAATCCACCTTCCTTTGTGTTTTCCTCTCTAGATCAGCTGCCAAATGAACTAATTTGTTGTTTGTACCAAATGAATTCAGTAAGTCATAACATCTCCAGTAAACTATTCACCAATAATGTAGTCAATTCATTCGTAGATTGGGTTTTGGATCTTGAATCTTTCCTTGCAGCAGGACATCGTCACACTTACCTGCTTCTATTTTCTGTCAAAAGTTATTAATTTTCAACCTGTGCTTTTATTTCCTAAATTGGACCCCACATAAGCATTATTATATATTTATGTTCCCAGATTGGAAAGTCCCTCTTCACATAGATAATTTGTCTGTGTCTTATTGTGTCCAGTAAATCTCAGCTATTTATTTATGTGGTTCAATTTTATGGTGTTTTATTTTGTCCAGTGAATCTCAGTCATTCATTTATGTGAGATTTCACTGGACACAATAAGACACCATAAAATTGAACAGAAAATCTGGACTCCTCTTTACATGGTTTGAAGTTTGAAGTTTGAACACATCACGTAATTTTTTAAATCTTATAGAATGAAATGCCTGGATCAGAACACTTATTTAATATCATTTTCGTGGTCCATTATACTTTTGGCTGGTTCAATACCATCAGCCAAGTCTCTGCCTGGGGCGGTGAAGATGTGGGGTAGGGCACATACCTACATCAACGACAACCTGCTCCTTCCTTGTCTTTATATTTATAACTATGAAAACTCGTCAGAGCAAAGAAAAGTAAACCGGAAGACCTTCGGATTAATTAGAAAAAGCAGGGGTTGTGGTGATTATATATGTATAAATAATCATAATTGCTGTCTGTCCCCTTTTTTTCATTAAATTAATATTGTGGAACAATACGCATATTAAGACTTTTATGCCTTATCTTCAGCCAGCCATAAAGACTTTAAAAGGTTGTTATCATTACATTACTCTCTTTCCCCACTGTAACTTACCATCTTCAACTCTTATCACTTATATGATGACATGTTCAGATCATCTTTTTCTGGATGTATGAATGTATATATATCGTAAATTAATCAACCAAACCATTTACATACAACCGTGATGAAAAGAGACCGTATCCTATTCAAGATATATGGACACAGTAGTTTGATTGCATCTTCATATTATGGAACAATGATCTATAGATTGAACATCAGGTCGTTTCTTCTCCTATGAAGACCCAAATTGGGCAACTGTTAATTACTAGTCCCCATATAGCTGTGGCATCTACACTTGTGCATCATGATTCTAAATTGCTCAAACTATACTTGAAATCATAGTAAAAAGGTTGAATCCACATTAATTAGCTTAAACCTTGATATCTCTACTGAATCTGATCCTGGTATGAAAATAATTGGACAGAACCGATGTGTAAACATGATAGCTCGATTGTTTAATGCGCCACTTGGAGACTCGGAGGCTGCCATTGGAGTGGGTACAGTGGGGTCTTCTGAAGCAATAATGCTTGCTGGTTTGGCATTCAAGAGAAAATGGCAAAATAAAAGAAAAGCGGAGGGCAAGCCCTATGATAAGCCCAATATTGTCACTGGAGCCAATGTGCAGGTACAGAAACATTCACTTTTGACATGTTTGCAGTTCATATGTATATAAATCATATATTTGCATGGTTATGTATCAATTTCCAGGTATGTTGGGAGAAATTTGCAAGGTACTTTGAGGTTGAATTGAAGGAGGTGAAGCTAAGGGATGGGTATTATGTGATGGACCCTGAGAAAGCAGTGGAGATGGTTGATGAGAACACAATCTGTGTTGCTGCCATTCTTGGCTCCACTCTCAATGGAGAATTTGAAGATGTGAAGCTTTTGAATGACCTCTTGACTGAGAAGAACAAGCAGACTGGGTACTGTCGTCTTTCTTCCTATGTTCACTCAAGCTTATTTGTCTTTGTTATTGAATATTTGTTCCTTGTTCAACAACTGCAAGCCATCTATAAGTCCAGATTCTGCATGCAACTAATTTTATCTCAATGCTTAGATGGGATACTCCAATCCATGTGGACGCAGCCAGTGGAGGCTTCATTGCACCTTTTCTGCACCCAGAACTTGAGTGGGATTTCAGACTACCGTTGGTGAAGAGTATAAACGTCAGTGGGCACAAGTATGGACTAGTCTATGCTGGCATTGGCTGGGTCATTTGGAGGAACAAAGACGACTTGCCTGAAGAACTCATCTTCCATATCAATTATCTTGGAGCAGATCAGCCCACATTCACCCTCAATTTCTCCAAAGGTACAACCATCAGATCAGAAGTCCCGAGCGAAAAAGCTAAAGAACTATACAATGTAATAATATTCAAATTTTCTCTTGCAGGTTCTAGCCAAGTTATTGCTCAATACTACCAACTCATTCGCTTAGGCTTTGAGGTTAGTCTTTTATTAATCTGTCATATATAATATCCGGTGAAAGTTTTTAACACGGAACAGTAGTGACTGAGGCATAGAATTGATATTTCACTTTCAGGGATACAAGAACGTGATGGAGAACTGCAGAGACAACATGACGGTGCTCAAAGAAGGTTTGGAGAAGACAGGCAGGTTTAATATTGTCTCAAAGGACATCGGAGTACCTCTGGTGGCATTTTCTTTGAAGGACAACAGTTGCCATGACGAGTTCGAGATTTCTGACATGTTAAGGCGCTTTGGTTGGATTGTTCCTGCATATACCATGCCTCCTGATGCCCAACATGTCACTGTCCTTAGGGTGGTCATCAGAGAAGATTTCTCTCGAACCCTCGCAGAGCGACTTGTCCTTGACATTGAAAGGGTTTTGCATGAGCTTGACACATTGCCTTCCAAAGTCAATGCTAAGTTGGCCGTGGCTGAAGAAGTCCAAAAGAAGAATGTGAACAGGAAGACTGTTTTAGAGACACAGAGGGAGATTGCTGCAATTTGGAAGAAATTCGTGATGGACAGGAAGAGGACGAATGGTGTTTGCTAAGATTTGATGAACAAGATCATGTCCTCAGTGCTCGTTGTGTGCATCTATTGAGGAGTTTAGTACCATATATATGCTGTATCTCTTGGAGTTCGTTTACATATTTGTACCCTAATGAACTAATGAGTGTAGTTTGTATGCCGAGTACGAGCTAAGTGGTAATTTGTGGTACTTAAAGGCTTTGGTTTACCTTTTTGTCTTCAATTTCAATATAATAAATTCACTTTTTCCGTAACTTTCAAGTAGTCCCTCCATTTGTGCATGTATTTCAATAAATAAAAGCATTGTATAAGATGATTGTTAAAAGCAATTTGCATGATTTTAGTTGTCTCACTTTATCTATGATCATCAAGAAAAATTAAAATTTTGTTCTTCTATTAAACTTGTTTTGGACTAATGAGGTGTATGACAAAATTATCCACAATTAATAAATTTCTTTTTGTGAAGAATTCATAAAGCTAACAAAGTGCCATTTAATGAAGGCAATTTGATTTGTATAGAAGTTTAAATCCTTAAAATTGATAATGTTGGTGCTCTGGAAATTGATTAAATAATGATAGAGAAGTATGTTCAGTTAAGCTGAAGTTTAGAGACAATCTTAGAAGAAACATGAAGTTGAAGGAAAGATAAAGAAGCTGTCCACTGAAGGATGACTAATCGCCCTTCCTCAATAACCTGCAAAATTGGCTTTTAGAAAAGGGTAAATAGCTAATCTCTTAAAGGGTGGCTAGCTTCCTCTCGACGAAATTTAGACAACAATGATTTTTATATAAGGATGTTGAGAATAGTATACCTTATCATCTCCTGATTTAGCCATAAAGCAGACATTGCTCACTTCCTTAGGTTCATCTTCTTCAAAACTTTCAAAATCCTTGTCAAAACAAGTTGTAGTCATAGCTTGCTTTCTAGGTTTCATGTTCTCTGCTTTATCCTTTTGAAGGAGAGGAGATTCAGATCTAGTGTGCAAAGGTTTTTTGTATTGGTACCATGTGATTTGTGTATTGCTACTGTTGTTACTGCCTTTTAATAGGGGCCCACTCTTTCCAAATATCTTGTTTCCTTGTTTTTTCTTTTTTAACTTCTTTTTATATAAACATGCATATTTTCTGACCATGAAGTTGAAAATACTTCTCATCGACCAACACAACAAGGATCATTAAGGAAATCACAAATTTTTAACAAAGCGATAAAGAGTATCTTTATATGAAGCTTAGGAGAGGTTTTAAAAACTACAGAGAAGTTTGTCTATACCATAACCTTCCGAGGGAATTCCTCATGCAAACATTCTACAATGGTATAAATCATAGCCCAAGAGAAACCATAAATGTAGCTGTGGGAGGATCTTTGATGAAGAAAACTATCAATGCAGCATATGACCTTTTGGAATACCGAGGCCAACCCAAGGGAGCAATTGAAGGCTATCACACTTCGAAGTGGCCAGTAGATGGAGGAACCAAGTATGAAAAATGATTGCTAAGAAGAAGGAAAAGTTAAAGAGATTTAAGAAGAGAAAGAAGAAGAGAGGCCTTATATACCCCCACCACCCTACAAGCCCAAACTTTCGTATCCACAAAGAGTGAGACAAAATCAGGTGGACAGTTAGTTTTTCAAGTTTCTGAAGAAACTGAAGAAGCTTCATATTAACTTATCATTGGTGGAAGCTTTAGAGTGCATGCCCAAGTATGTGAAGTTTCTAAAGGACATACTAACACACAAACATATTTGGGAGGACAATCAAACGGTCACTTCGATGGAGAGTTATAGTTCGATTATCTCAAGCACGATGCCTTCAAAGCTACAAGATCTAGGGAGTTTTACGATTCCATGTGTTATTGGTAACTTTGAATTTTCTAAATGCTTATGTGCTTTAGGTGCAAGCATTAACTTGATGCCTTTGTTTGTTTTCAGGAAATTAGAACTAGGAGAGGTCAGGCCAACATCCATGTTGATTCAACTTATGGATCAATCCATTAAGAGATCATATGGAGTTGTAGAAGATGTGTTAGTAAAAGTAGACAAATTTATTATTCCTATTGATTTTGTGATATTGGATTTTGAAGCTGATAAAAATTATCCATTGATTTTGGGTAAGCCCTTTATGAATATTGGTAGGGCTTTAGTTGATATGCATGAGGGAAAACTTGTTTTAAGGATTGGTGATGAGCAGGTTGAGTTTAATATGTCTAAATCTTTGAAGAAACCAATGGATGGTAGTGTATGCATGAACATTGATGTTGTGGATGAATGTGTGAAGGAGGTTAAAAAGGAAGTTAATAAAGTTACTAAAGTACACAAGGATGAGAGTGTGAGAGAAGAAGATTTATATAAGGAATTAGAGAGAACAGATACACCTATATTATCATCCATTATTAAGCCCTCTACTTTAGAGGTCAAACCCTTACCTTCCCATTTGAGATACAACCTTTTAGGTAAAAACCATACCTTAGCTATCATTATCTCAAACCAATTAGATTTTGAGCAAGAAGAGAAACTGGTAAAGACCATTCGGAAAAGGATGAGAGCTATAGGATGACAAATATTTGATATTAGGGGGATTAGCCCTAATGTGGTAATGCACAGGATTAACCTAGAAGAAGTGTGTAAAATGGTGAGAGGGCAAAAGAGAAGGTTAAATTCAAACATGTAAAAGGTTGTGAAGGAGGAGGTACTAAAGCTGTTGGATGTGGGGATAATTTATCCCATTTCAAATAGTGAGTGGGTAAGTCCGGTACAGTGTGTGCCTAAGAAGGGAGGCAAGACAGTGATGAAAAATGAAAAAGGTGAAAACATTTCGACTAGAACCATCACAAGTTGGAG
>JANPWT010000007.1:562839-586665 GCA_024678245.1 Erythroxylum densum
TTATTCTTTCTAACTAGT
This sequence comes from Erythroxylum densum, assembly GCA_024678245.1. NCBI lineage: Eukaryota > Viridiplantae > Streptophyta > Magnoliopsida > Malpighiales > Erythroxylaceae > Erythroxylum > Erythroxylum densum. The sequence goes on from JANPWT010000007.1 coordinate 562,858, forward strand.
CATTAATTTATAATATTAGTGGGAAGGCATATCCTACTAGTTCATTTTGAATTATATATTTCTTAAACCTTTGGGTACCTCATATATATCAACTTGAGGTTCTTACCATCTAGATGTGCATTTATGGTTCTTAAATTTCTTAAGATCTACTTTCCTTAAGATTGAATTATTTTTCTAAGAATGTAATATGTCTTAAGATAAACAACTATTTTTCAAGAATATGGTAAATTTCAATTTCACTTTGCACTTAGAAACAAGTAAACACCTCTGTCATACGTGCTTGTGTCTTTAATTCATACTTAATTTTTAGAAAGAATATGCGCTCCACCATACCCATTGCCTAATTCATGCCCACTTAAAAGACTTATAAAAAACATACATTTTTATCTCAAAAATTCAAGATTGCATATTCTTATATGTGAGTCATATATAACATATACTAATTAGATGGGATAGTTATACTAAAGATTAATCAAATATTAGAGACATAGAAAAAAGTATTTCCTCTTTATTTATAATAGTTATCAAAAAATTATAAATAAATAAATAATTTTCAGTTATATAAAAGTATTAAATCAAATAAGTAAAAAATAAAATAACAAAGCTAAGAGCAACCCCACTATCCAAACTCTTAATTTCTTTAAGTAGATATGCAAAAGGCTACATTTATTTATTGAACTCTTCGTATAGAATCATTATTGTTTCATTAACATCAATGCCAATGAATATATAATATCAACTTATCAACTTATTTTAAGAAATTCATTTGTCTAGTTTCGTTAATAATCACCTGATGAAAATTTACCGACAAAGCTGTAAAGAGAGTACCTGTGGAAGTTCTTTGCATATTCACTTGATTAATTGGGAATTGACTATGAACACTAGAAGCATAGTAAATCATATCAAACTTTTCCATATTTGGTAGCTTTTCACCAACTTTGACTTATGTTGACTTTGTATTATGTTATTGTCATTATGATTGAATTAAAATAGTTCATGTGATAAATGTTACAACAAAAATCTTCACAAATAAGACAATCCAAACTTCAAATAACAAATCCAGAAAAATCCAAATACAGATATTTCCCTCTATTAGGTTGGTTTGGCTTTAATAGCTATCCTTATTTAGAATAAGTCTAAAATTATACATGTATGTTAATGATATGATATGTTATCATAAATGCTCATGAGTAGAATATATATCGAGAGAAAAGTAGCTTTTATTTGATAATAAGAAAGCGTTTAGTGATCATACACTCATTGTTTCGAGATGGATTTTGTGATCGGTGGTGTTGGGGGTGCCTCAAGTGATGAACAAGAAGCTTATTCTCACTCTCCAAGGGGGAAAAAGACTTACCATCGCCATACTTCTCATCAAATTCAACGTCTTGAAGCGTGAGTTCCTTCAATTCATAATTAAATTACGGTACTTGATTAATCATAATTATATCTATTTGAATATAGCTAGATTTTATTGATTTTATGCAACTTTCCTACCTCCAAAGAAGAAATTATTACCATTTTGTAAAGCTTTAAGTGAAAATTTAATATTGCAATTATGACTGTAATGTTGTTAATACTACCTTTTATGTCAGTTGAGAATGTATTTGTATCAATTTTTAATAAACACTTAATCATGGTTACATAGATGACCTTCTAGTCAAAATCTTGGTGTTATGATTTTTGTTTAGTATTTAGGGTTTTGATACAAATCAATTACATAATTAGTTAAAGGTCATTTTAATAAAAATTGCGTATAGTCATATTTCTCAAGATCATAAAATGATCTCTTATTCAATTTCTCTCAGTTATGATTAATTCTAATGGTACATTTTCGATTTCCTATCTTTCAATCTTTTCTTAATGGTATAATTAATGTGCTTAATTATTTGCTTAAATGGCTTGATTTTCCTTAACAACATTGCTTGATTTATTCATTTCTTTCTTTATATGTATCAAATGATCGTCAAAGACTTAATTATTTCTTAGAATAGTTTGATGCTTGATACGATTATTGATCCTATTCATAACGCATGCAATGAACATTGAAATCACGGTAATTAACGAGAAAGGAATGCAAAGCATTTAAGTACGGTGGTGAATTATTGGATGCTAAATTGCTAATGGCGTTTTCTGTTTGCATGTTGAAGTTTTTTCCAGGACTGTCCACACCCTGACGAAAATCAACGACGCCATTTAAGTATGGAACTAGGCCTTGAATGTAGACAGATCAAATTTTGGTTCCAGAACAAGAGAACTCAAACAAAGGTGTGGACTTGGATTCGCATTCGCGATTGAAGTTTTGAGTTTTGATATTCTTTCAATGTGTCTTATGAAGATTGGATGATCTCTGCATGTTCATGTGTACTTTTTCAGGCCCAGAACGAGCGAGCTGATAACTGTATACTTAGGACAGAGAACGAACGAATACAGTGCGAGAATCTAGCTATTAAAGAAGCCTTGAAGAAAGTCATTTGCCCAGCTTGTGGAGGCCCTCCTTTTGGTGAAGAAGAAGCCCAACGTAGTTTGCACAAATTACAGTTAGAGAACGCCCAGTTGAAAGAGGAGGCTAGTCTGCCAAATCTTAAACGTTACTTTTGACTCTGTGTTCTATATATTTGGATTAGTGTAAACTATAATCTAATCAAACTGTATGAGAAAAGGTGTTTCTTCTGTTGACAGGCCAGTTTAGTTAATACGCTGGTGACTAATTATATTTTGGAAATGACTCATTATGCAGCACGAGAAGGTGACCAGCCTTCTTGCCAAGTACATTGGAAAACCAATATCAGAAATTGATGCGTTGATGCCTGCTTCAGGATCAATATTAAATATACTGCCACAGGGTCTAGCTAACCAAGGGGCTGGAAGCTCAGGAGGTGATAATGAACTGAATTCAAGAGCTCCTGAAAATAATACTCTATCGGTTTACCAAGTTAAGGGAATGTCAGAGATGGAGAGAGCACTCATATCTGAGACTGCTGCTGGTGCTTTGGATGAATTGATAAGGCTTTTGCGGATTAACGAGCCTCTCTGGATCAAGCCCTCATCTAGTGAAAGATATGTACTTGACCGAGATGGCTATGACAAAGTGTTCCCTAGGGTCAGTCACTTCAGGAGCTCTACTGCACGTCTCGAGTCATCCAAGTACTGGGGAATTGTGACCATGAATGCTGTTAACTTGGTGGAAATGATCTTAGATTCGGTTAGTGGCTGAGTCAACTCTTTATCGTTTGTTTTTGTCTTTCTCCCATCAAATTCATTTCTAGATAGGGTTGAACTGAATGCATTTGCGTTTTGAATTTCTAGGACAAATGGGTGGATCTTTTCCCAACAATTGTCACAAGTGCGAGAACGATTGGAGTTTTTGACCCTGGAATGTCAGTGGACAGAAGTGGTTCATTGCAGGTGGTAAGTATGTTTTGTCAAATTGTAGGAAATATTTGAAGGAAAATGTTGTGTGTGTGCTAAGGCTGAAAGGTATTAACTTCAGATGCACGGCCAAATGCATATACTGTCACCTCTGGTTCCACCTAGGGAGTTTTACTTCCTTCGCCATTGTCAACGAATTGAGCTTGGAGTATGGGTGATCGTTGATGTCTCCTACGACTCATTGAACGAAAACATATCGCCGTCACGCTCTTGGAGGCTTCCGTCAGGGGTCATGATTCAGGAGATGCCTAATGGTTGCTCTAAGGTGCCTTATATCATTACAATGCTCCGCCGTTCCTTTTTTTTTTTAACCATGTTTATCCCATGAGGTGATGTTTCTATACCAAAATTACATATACATGAAAAAAAATGGCAGGTTATATGGGTGGAACATGTCGAAGTTGATGACAAAACGCAAACGCATCGCCTTTACAGGGATCTCATAAGCAATGGGCCTGCATATGGAGCTCATAAAATGGTTATTAACCTGCAAAGGATGTGTGAGAGATTAGTATTCTTCTCCAGGGAAATTTCACCTACTCACCCGGAAGTAGGTGGAGGCTCAGGTAGCACATAAAACAAGGTTGATTATATTGATAATAGAATCAGCACATGCTGATGTTCTTGGACACATGCAGTGATTACTTCGGCAGAAGGTAGAAGGAGTGTAATGGAACTGGCACACAGGATGGTGAAGAACTTCTGTGCAGCACTGAGCATGTCAGGCAAGTTGGACTTTCCGCAACTGTGTGAGATCAACAACAGTGGGGTTCGTGTATCTGTTCGCCAAAGCATAGGGAGAGGGCAGCCCGGTGGTACCATTGTTAGTGCAGCCACTTCACTATGGCTTCCTCTTCTGCATCAACGTGTCTTTGATTTCTTCACTGACCAGAGAACAAGACTACAGGTACAATAATATTATCTTGCTTTGCTTTGCTTTGATAATAAATGAATAATATTTGTGTTGAACAAACAGTGGGATATTCTGACCAACGGCAATCCTGTCCACGAAATCGGCCACATCTCCACTGGAAATGATCCTGGGAACTGCATTTCCCTCATTCGTGTACGTAAAAGTGAAATTGTTTTTCAAGTGGCTTAACAAAGTTTTGATCTTCATTGCTTAAATTATAATGCATACAGCCATTTGTGCCAACGGAGAACAACATAATGATGCTCCAAGAGAGCAACAAAGACCCACTGGGATCCATCATCGTATATGCTCCAATTGACATCCCAACCATGAATTTAGCAATCAACGGAAAAGATTCGTCCGTCATTCCCATCCTTCCGTCAGGGTTCATAATCTCCGATGATGGCCGCTCAGAGATATTTGGTGGAGGTGGAGTTTCTTCATCATCAAACGGTGGAAGATCATCGGCGTCATCTTCATCATCATCATATGGTTCTCTCCTCACACTGGCTTTTCAGATACTAGTTTCCACCTCCACCAAAGAGCTCAACATGGAATCTGTGGCAACTGTTAATACCCTCATCAGCTCCACTGTCCACAAGATTAGGGTTGCTCTCAATTGCTCTAGTATCGAGTAGTTTAAAATGAGAGGGGACATGACAAATTTAATTTTTTAATGTTAATCTTTGGTGCTTCAGCCAAGCCCAGGATATTTGTATGTTTCATGTTAATCATATTTTGTGGTTTAGACTTGTTTTACTTTAGATTCATTTATGTAATTTAAAAACCTTCACTAAATGACAAATTTATGCTCTTAAATTTGTTGCATAAACTCGATTAATTTTCAAGAAAAATTTGAGAGGTCGCAAACGATCTCATTTAAAACTCAAATCTTCTTAGATAAAATTTTCCCAAGAATGTGAAATTTAATAGTACAATAATTCACTACAATTATACCTCACAATAGCTATTAAATAGACAAATAAAGAATACTAAAATTTAATGAGATTGAGCTAATTATGCCTAATCCTCGATCACTATTAAATTAATATTTCACTATTTTAGATAAATAATACAAGTGAAATGTTACAGAGAGAGAGAGAGAGAATTTTTGTCTTAAGAAAAGATAAGCAATTTTGGGATATTCAATAAAGTTGAAGGAGCTCTTCTTTTATAATTTAAGGAGGCTCCTCAATTTTCATATTTCTCCAATGTGGGAAATATATAACTCAATAATCCTTCACAATGGCATATTTTCCATTTTCAATTCTCTTACAAAACTCATCTTTGGTAGTATCTTCAAATGCGCTTCAAAATGCTCATCTTTAATTTCTAATAATATTTATCAAGTCCAAATAATGTTAGAATTTGATCGCAATCATCACCTTTGTCAACATCTCAATAGGATTTTCAGTGGTCTTAATCTTCTAAATTACTACTCCATCTTCTTCTAGAATCTCTCGTCCAAAGTGATAATGGACATCAATATGCTTCGTCCTTGCATAGTAAACATAGTTCTTTAATAAAAGGATAGCACTCTGTCTATCACAATGCACTTCGATTTGCTTCTGTTGAACCCGTAATTTACCAAGCAATCCTGGAACCAAAATTGTCTCCTTCACAATCTCTATAGCTGTCATATAATCTGCTTCCGTAGTTGACAAAGTAACTATTGACTATAAGGTAGACCTTTAATTGACTAGTGCCTTTATAGGAGTAAACACATAGTTAGTAGTTGATCAGAATCACAATATCCAACTACACTTTGACCACCTTGCTTATCCCACTGAAATACTAAACCAACATCTATGGTGTTTAGAATGTACTGTAGAATCCATTTTATAGCTTGTCAATGTTCCTTTCTAGGATTATGCATATAATTGCTCATAACCTCAAATGCCTATGAAATGTTGGGCCTTGTACACACCATAGCATACATCAAGCTACCAACAACATTTGCATATGATACTTTTGACATGTATTCCAATTATTCATCATTCTTTGAAGATAAAGATGCACTGAGCTTGAAATGAGAAGCAAGCGAATTATTGACAGACTTTGACTTTTCATTCAAGCCAAAACATTTTAGTACCTTTCTTAGATATTGTTTATGAATCAAACAAAGTCTCCCCAATTCCCTTTCTCTGCTTATCTCCATGTCGAGAATCTTTTTGGCTTCACCTAGATCCTTCATTTTAAACTCCTAATTCAACTGAATCTTTAATCTCTTAATTTCTCTTAAATTCTTTAAAGTTGTCAGCACATCGTCAACATACAAAAAAAGATAGGTGCAGGATCCATCTTGTAGCTTGCGAAAATACATAAAGTGATCGTATTTGTTTCTTATATACTTCTGTCCCATCATAAACTTATCAAATCCCTTGTACAACTGCCTCAAAGATTGCTGCAAGCTGTCTTGCTTTATAACAAACATCATTCTTGTAAGGAAATCCATCTTTCTTTGCATATACCCATTTGCATCCAATTGCCTTCTTTTCCTTTGGGAGACTAACTAGCTTCCGCGTATAATTCTTATGAAGAGATTGTATTTCTTCATTCATAACTATTCTCTACTTATCTTCTTTTGAACTTTGGACTACTTTCTTATAAGTGGTAGGAATGTCATCAATTTCAATTGAAGATTCATAAACCGTCATATTAAATTAACGAATAGATATTTGAGTATTTCTTTTTGGCTTTTTCAATGCAATTGGTAATTGTTGCTGTGCTTCTTCATCTGACTACTCTTTTACCACAAGAGTTTTTACATGTGCCTCATTATTTGCTAGGGTAACAATTCTTATTTTAAACTCCATCTGTTTTAGAGTAATACTTGTTTGCTTAATAGTTTCAAGTGTCCCCTTTCTTAACATGGTAGATTCATTAAAGGTAACGTCCTTGCTAAAAATTATTTTCTTTGACTTTGGGTATCAAAGACAACATCCTTTCAAACCAGAGATGATCCCCATTAAAATTGTTTTTTTTGTACTTGGATCTAACTTTGACCATGATAATTAGCAGTGAAATCAAACACATGTAAGAAACCATAATCTATAGTAGGTTTTCCAAACTATTTCTCCAATAGCGTTTTACCAACAATAGCACTAGATGATATGTGGTTGATGAGATGGCAAGCATATGTAACAGCTTCAGCCCATTTTCTGCCTAACCTATCATTGGACAATATATGCCTAAATTTCTTCAGTAATGTCTGGTTCATACTTTTTGCTACCTATTTTGTTGTGGTATATCCCTAACTGTGAAGTGTTTGACAATGCCTTTATCTTCTCAAACTTTTAAAAATAGATCACTCTTGTACTCTCCATCATTATCTCTATGGAGATGTTTGATCCTTTTGCCTATATAAGTTTCCATAATCTTCTTCCATTTGAGGAAAAATCCAAGCACTTCATCTTTAGTCTTCCTAGTATACACTCATACTCTCCGAAAAAATCATCAACAAAGGTCACATAATAGTGATTTCCTCCTAAAGAAGCTGCCTTGCAAGGTCTCCACACATCAAAGTGAACATAATCCAAAATCCTTTGGTATCATGGATTGTTGTTTCAAAATTTACCCTTGTCTTCTTCCCTTTGACATAATGCTCACAAAAATTCAATTTACAAGTCTTCACACCTTTCAACAGTCCTTGCTTTGTTAAGTGATTCAAGGATTTTTTTCACCTATATGCCCTAAGTGCATATGTCATAACCTGGTTGCTTCTAGCTCCTTATCACTAGAAGTTGTTACCACTACTATTTCAATAACAATAGTACCCAGATAATGGAACAATATATTATTATTTTGTACTCCCTTTAATACCATAAGTGCGCCAGAGATGATCTTCATTACTTCATATTTTGCAACCACCTTAAGCCCCTTTCTTCTAAGGTCCTTACAGAAGTGAGATTTTTCGATAGACTTGGCACATAACAAACATCTATCAAGATTTTGATTGATCCATCTTGATTCCTCAAACAAATGGAACCAATCTCATGTGTGGTAGAAGGGAATTCATTTGTTGTGTAAACAATTCCATCTTCTAGTTCTCTCAAATAATAAAACCAATCACATTGAGACACATATGATAAATGCATCCTGAATCAAGTAACCATGCACTAGTAGAACTAGTTGATAATGTAACAAGAAGTGAAAAAATTGAATCTTCATCATTACACTCAACTATATTTGAATCTACAAAAACATTTTATTTATCAAGTTTGCCTTTATTTTTAATCTTATACAATCCTTCTTCCAATGCCTTTTGTCCCGACAAATGGCACATTTATCTTTGCTTAGTTTGGTTCTCGACTTTGATCTTCCATTCTTTCCTTTCGTCTGGTTCTGTGAATGACCTTTGATCACCAAAGCTTCCACTGCTCCATTTGTACGTTTTTTCTTTGTTTTCCTTCTCAATTTATGACTGTACAAAGCAACTGTAACTTCATTAAGAGATGACAGTCTTCCCATATAGTAAAGTAATTTCAAAAAACTCAAAATTCTCAAGAAGAAATCTCAGCAATATCAAAACCAAATCTTTATCTTCAAATGTCACATCCAAATTCCTTAATTCAGTGACTAACTGATTAAAACCAGTGATTTGAGAATTTATAGTAGTACCTAGAACATAAAAGAAACGAAACAGTCTCTTCTTCATATGGAGCTTATTATAGCTACTTTTCTTCAAGAATTTTTCTTCCAACGCATTCCATAATTTATATGCAGAAGTTTCTTTCAAGAAATCATAAGCTCTCTGGAAAGACATGATTGAATTGTATCATGTATCAAACGATTTAGTCTTCCAATCTTTTTCCTCAAGATCATCTGATTTTTTTTCTTCAATGACAATGTCAAGACCTTGCTGAAAGGAAGCGTTTTGAATCTCATTTTATCGCATGCCAAAAGACTCATACCATAAAAAATCTCCACTACAAATCTTGCATTTGTCATTGTAGTTCTCGCCAGAATGGACGAGGAAGAAGCAATTGACATGGATGGCGTGAAATTTTGTCTGTCTTCTGTCATCTTTGCTACAATCTCTATTCAATAGTTGTCGATGCGAAATGCCAAAAACCCAAGGAAATCTTTTCTGATGTAGAAGATTAAACTATGTTACAACCACAGAGCATATTAAGAAGAAACCTTGGATCCAGTACCATTTTTTACGTAAACTCATGTTAATTCCTACCAATAATAACAAATTCATATTTAACAAAAAAAATAACAAATTCATCTTAAGCACTATTATGTTGGTGAATAAAATGTGAATGAATGTACTAAAAATTATACCATGTAAATTTTCATAAAAGACTGAAAGGGTATCAAACGGTCCACTTAATCTTCCTAGATGGAATATTATTAGACATGTAATTTAATAACACAATAATTCATCACAACTATACTCGACAATAACTATTAAATAGACAAATAAAAAATACCAAAATTTAACAAAATTTGACCAATTATGTCTAGTCCTAACACTACTAAATTAATGTTTCACTATTTTAAATAAATAATACAAGTGAAATATTACAAAGATAAATTTTTTGTCTTAAAACCTTCTTTTATAACTTAAGGAAGCTCCTCAATTCCTCAATTTTTATATTTCTCCAACGTCAAAAATATGTCACTAACAAATTCAACCAAGTGATTTTGCGATTACAATAGACTAATTAATTGGGTATTAAATTTTGTCTTAAACCTTCTTTTATAACTTAAGGAAACTCCTCAATTTTCATATTTCTCCAAAGTAAAAAATACGTCACTCAACAAATTCAACCAAGTGACAAATTTAGTCACATACATTTTTTCTGCCTTGCTTTCACACACTCTCTGATCTCAATACATAAATAGTAAGCGGGCTGGTTAGCTAAGATGTCAAATATCTTGCATTTACTTGTGCGCCTCCCACAATCACTATCCACCACAAACCTCTTCGATATGATATATTCAGCCTTTACGTAAGGTAAAGATCGTTTATTACATTTTTTATTAGGCAACTATAGATTTCAGCTTCAAGCAACCAAAAGCTCTCATCATGCTTTATTACATATTTTATTAGGCAACTATAGATTTCAGCTTCAAGCAACCAAAAGCTCTCATCGCATGATAAAAGGATACAGTCTTCCAAGTATTCCCGTGAAGAAGAAAAGAAAATGGCTGCCAAAATATTTGCCCCAGTTTAGACATTGCAACCACTTATTTTCCTACCAAATTACAGCGGAGCTGTATGGAGTGAACCATGTATAAGATCTCTTAGCAAAGTGGCAAGAGAATACTCTCTCAAAGGTCCTCAGGGCCATTAATTTCCTGAAATTATAATAATTAGTAAAACGAGTATGTTGGTACTGCTTCTGCGTCTATCAAAGGTATCTGTCAATTCTAACGATTTACCTTGTTCTGAATTACAGCACCATCGGGAATTTCCACCTTCGCACCTAATTTTGCAACAATACTCACTTTTCCCTGAAAAAGAAAGAAACGATAAATAAGCACCTGTAAAGTCACAAGCTCAGCTCTACCTAATCCAATGATTGTAAGTAACATTTGCCTAAACCCAAGGAAGTTTAAAGACATGCATCGCTAGTTTTAATCATTGTTACATTTTGATCCTACTCATTGTAGTCCAGAAGAAAAGGGAAAATTGTAAGAAACGGAAACAGAAGATCCACCATTTTCAATAACGGTACCATCTGTTTGACAAGTGAAGTTGCTCCACATGCCTAAAGCCAATTCGGTTAAACTCATCCTATCAACCCTGGCATTCATTTTCCTCTTCACACCAGCCATATCAAAAGCATTCAACACAAAATTCCACATCAACATGCAGACCAGAAGCATGTTCATTGAATTCCATAATTCTGCAAATTTCTAGGTGACCAAGTTCTTGATCGGTCAACAGATTGCAACATAATAATAATTAAAAGCAACAATTAGAAGAATCAATTCATGCTAAAATCTTACTAGGATCCCGTTAATGCAACTAAATTTAATGTACTTGTGGATTTTCCTATCACTATAGCATGCAATTTGGCTAGTAAAATAATGGAAGCTTTTCAATTCTGAAAGTTCTTTGGCTTTCCAGTGTAATCAAAGACAGGACAGTGATCATTTCCCGCAGTACCATTTAAAAATCATGATTTGTGCAAGCCATAATCATATACCTACTAAGCTACCACCCTTACGCCACCAACCTACTTTTATATAGCTAGACTATCAACCAAAGCAAGTCCCAGCAGCACAATCAACTCAGACCACGACTCATGAACCAGTATAAATTCCTGTACTTGCCATAATATGGTAATTCATCATATAATTATCATGAAAAATGGACACAAATAAGCTGCCTCTATACAATTTGAAGAAACAACTATTTGATAAGAAATCAGATTGCAAACAAATACCTTGAGAGTAATATTGGCACCAAACCATACGTCACCAGCCACCTTAAGGCTATCAAGCTCAATGATACTAGGTATTGACTTAAATCGACTTAAGAAGTTCCCAACCTGTGAAGGGTAACATATTAACAAGAATAACCTATTTTGCTCATGAAATGTCTGTAATAAGCAAATTAAAATTCACCTTCTTAAATTCTGGGCCCAGCTCAATAGAAGGATTTGTGGGATTAATTCTAGCTTTATTTCGGACTATATAGCCATCTTCTAATGTGTAAAGATCAGACTGCAAGATAATAGAGTTAATTAGTCCTGTCAAAACTGTTGGTCAAAAATATAAACCTGAAAAATAAAAGAAAGAAACCTGGACAAGAAGCAAATCTGAAGTTGCCTTCACAGGAAGGAATCGAGATCGAGGTACATTTATACCAATAGCATGATCAAAAAACTGGTACATAGAGGCGGAAATTTTAGATCAAATGAAGTCCACATTTGACATTCACAAATTCTTATAAATTAGTAAGTGAACAAGTACCCTAATTGCTGCACCAGCTGCAGTTTCTAGCTGAAGGACTTTGATTCCATCCACTTCCTGAAATAGAAAAACGTTCATGTTGTCTATTCATTGGCCATCTAATTATTGAACCTTTGACTCCATCACCTCATATGACAGAGCAGAAACAGAAGAAAACCTTAGGGTTTGGAATTATCTCCATCTTTAGGGCATCTGTTTCCACAAGCCTTTTGATTGCCTTTAAGTTGACCCACCTGTTATAGGATCCATATTAGCACTATAAATCAAGTGAATGCTAACACATTAATGACAATTTTGACTTACAAATTATTTGTATTGAAAATTTTGAACTTCTCTATTGACTTGAATTCATTGACCTGTTTCAAATATAAAACAGTTGCACATACATGAAAATGTTGAAAAAACGAATAGCAGGCTGCATAAACGTTAAGGGGAAGTATGATTAGGTAGGAAGGTTCAGAGTATGGTTAGGTAATAAGGCTGCCACAGCACCTCAACAAGGGCCCTTAAGTTTGTTGATATACAGGTTACAGCAGATGGTTTGAATAGCTCTAGAACATAGGAAGAAGTTGACAAAAGCAGAATATCAATGGAAAAGAAAGATGGAACACAAGCTTACATGCTCATTGGGGACCTGGGCTATCTCCAGCAGCTGCATCACATAATGGAAAGCGTTAGTTAAACTGGACGAACTCTACTTTTCACCTTTTTAGTAGGGAGCTTGACAAGGTTTCGAGGGACAGTTGCACCAAATATTCAAGTTAATGTTGAGAGTACAAAAAATGGCAGAAATGTTACTATTCTTGGAAGTTTAAAAAATGCTGAGTAAAACTATGGGTGACAAAAGCAGAGCATATCCACTTAGGGAAGTAGATGGAGACACAACTCACCATTAATCATCTGCAAGGCTACTATAAGTGAACCGTTAAAGAATTCATGTGGACAACAGTTAAAAGGGGCAAAAGCTTCAAAGGAATAGTTGGTCACAATCTCAACCAAAACATAATAATATAGGGTGTTATAGAAAAACGAGAGACCTTTCAAATTATGTTTGTCCACTTTAAATATCAGAAAGATTGTCACTAGTTGCAGAACAGTATACATTGCATGCAATTCTCCACAAGGGGAAAAGTTGCCCTTAAAATAATCCAAAAAGGTCCAAATATATATTATTCAGAAAGATAGCACTATCCACGAAGATCAGCAGTTATTTGATTTTAGAACGTTTGCACACTATTGGTTACTTTTTCAAGTCCAACAGACACTGGCAAATCATCTATAAGTTGGTCTGATCACATTCAACATCTCCACAGATGATCCTAAGCCAGGAATGAGAAAAAAAAAAAAACAGGAACAAAATATAACAACAACAAAGAAATGTGTACCTGAGCTTTCCCTTCATAAGAAATGAGTGTCCCACCTTTAACATCAGCAAGGGTTTTAGGAGTCACCTGCAAGAAGGATGAAACTATATAAAAAAGCTCTATTAAGAAAAATCAAGTGAGATAATATCTCGTTACCTCCATACAGTACTCATTCTTGTTTGTGATTAAATGGTTCAAGATTTCTGGAACATAGAGTCAAGGATAATAGTGGTCTAAAGGTTTAACTTTCAACCATTTCACCATTTAATAGTAGCACAAAACTAGAATTTGGATACTCAAGTCAACAATCGCACCAAGGTTATCCGAGTTAGCAACAAACACATACTCCTTGCCCTGAAAATGTGAAACGTAAATAAAATAGGCAAGCCCTTCAAGCAATTTGGAATGCAAGGAATGCTCAACATCTTATTGAAAATAAAGAATCTGCACCACACTACCAACCTGTGATAATAAAGCATCAAGCTTGCCACTGTTATACAAGGATGGGAAAACATCACCATGGCCAGGAGGATACCTTCAAATGCAAGCAATTATCATAAGCATAAAGAATATAGCCGCAGAGTGAACTTCATGGCCAAACAGTCAACAATAAATAGCATTTACAGTGTCACCATTCCTACATAACTACACACCAAAAATATTTCAAATTTTTCTCAGTAAAAATATTGATAATCCATCAAATAAAAAGCCAGGAGCAAATGAATGATACAAATCAACCCTGCTTTGAAATTGATAAAACCGTAAAGGCGAAGTATTAAGGAACTTTTAATTCAACCTTTCAAATCTCAATCTACAAGCCATAAGTATACTGCCATGTCAATGACACCTAAAGTTATGAAAGGGTTAACACGTTTACAAACTCATATGCATTGTTTGTTAGAGTCCTTCCTCCCTCCCTGACAAAATTAAGAACCAAACAGTTGGTGGAGTCCATATCTCAAGCAGGTATCTGATAGAATGTACAATTCAGATGGACAAAAGCAGTAAATTCTGTGTATCCACAAAATCGTCCTCCATCAAAATTATATTGATTATATAGATGAATACCATCCATCTTTGCCAGTCTGTCCTTTGCTTGGCAGTGGCATGAAATCATTAACAACAATACGAGGATATTGGCTCTGCGTAAATCCAAGGGATAAACATAGGTTACTTATTTTGTGTTATCTGCAGAGCCAGAATGTAATAGTGACAAGCAACCCAAACAGCAGTTCTACACACCTGATTAAATGTATGAATCTCGATATTTGATTTTGTGTACTTCTCCACAATCTAAGTAGGAAAAGAAGTTGTTAGATCATCACTAAAATGAAACCAAAAGAGAAAAAAAAAATCAAAGAAAGCATTAAGATCAAGGACAGACCTTAAGTGTATCCTCATGAGTGTTGAATGAGTTCATAAGAAGGAGAGGAACTTTGCAGCCATATTTAGAATTGAGATTCTATAATAGTTCAACTGTAAGTCGCCAGTGAAGGGGAAAAAAAGATCATAAAAGGAAAAGCAAGACGAAGTTAACCTCAATTTGAATGACAATAAGGTCAAGAAATGTCAGTCCATTGCGAACTTCGATGACAGACCTGAATTATGGAAAATCGTTAAACTTACACCGCTGCTGAAATCAGAACCTAATTTACAAAGTGATATAAGCCTGCTACACTTCCATGCTTTCCTGCAAATCTATATCTCTGACATTTAAGTTTCAAGTACGATGGGCGCACCCCTTGACATGTGCCAGGGATGGAGAGTATACGTTAAATGTATTTGATTAAAATTCTGAGAATGCAGTGAGAAAAAGGACATACTTGGGACCGGTGCAACCCATTGTTGTCCCCAAACCTCCATTAAGCTTCAGAACAACGAGCTTGTCCAAAAGTTTCCTGGTTTCAGCGGGATCTGTATGCAAAAAGAAGATTGATAAAGCTTCTGATAGTGGTGGAATAGAAAGGAAAACTCAGTAATGGAGAAAGATAAACGATTGAAAGCATTACCATCAGAAGTAGGCGCCAAGCTATCATAAGGAATTACAACTTCGTCTGTGGGTGTTTTGATCTTACTCCACTCGATTTGTTGAGCTTCTCCACTTCATTTATGCCATAGTAATTATTAATAAGAAACAATCTTGATAATATGATACTAAACCGAAGATCTCGCGCATCTAAGCAAATTCTGAATGATTATTAAGAAGAAAAGAAAATGAAAAAAGACTAGTAGACGTCATAGAGTGCGACAGAAGGAAATATACTACTGTAAGTGGCATATTGATGAAACACATGAATGGCCTACAAACACGTAGTAACATGATAGCGTGAAATCACCTGAGATAGCGAGCAACAAGGTTGATGAATCCATTTTTCTCGTTCTGACTACAGCAACAGGAAAACGCCAACAAATTAGTAAAATACATGAATCCGAGATGGTTGACATTAATAGAGAGCGAATTGTAATAAGTTTGAGAATGATAAGATAACCTGATTTGGTTAAGATCATCAACAGCAGTCTTCAGCTGAGCGAGCTTATCAGTAGCAGCGGCCATTGATGAGTTGAACTAACTCACTAAGAGAGAGGTGGTCTCCTGACTCTGTTCTGTTATGTTCCGCAATGTTCTGGAAGGAGAAAGACGAAATGGAGATTATATACATAGTATGAAACTGTGGGTTGGGTAAATTATGTAATTTTATCAAATACAAAGTGCATTTATGAATGTATACTTATATTCTTCTTCTAACCTTTAATACTTATCCATTCGAAAAAGAAAAAGGAAGGCAATGAAAGTAATATTCCCTTTTCTTATTTTTAATTAATTAGTTTTTACTATTATTCCTATGTTTAATATTTATTTAGTCTATGGTTTGAGTGCATTTTATCTTTTATAAAGGTTTCTTTTTCTTTTTTAATTTGTAAAAATGTTTGAAGTTACTTTAATTGAGGGTGTGGCTTTACAAAGTGGATGGGATTTTTTCTTTTTCTTACTTTATGTTGGTTTCAATATCGTTGTTTGGAGTATAGTGAAACAGGTGCTTTAAGTTGGTTGGCTATTGATGAACAGGTGTTAGGGTCATGTTGTCTTCCACTTCAACATGCAATAGCTTTGCGTAAGACTCATAGAGATGTAGAAGAGATCAAACTCATCTTGGCTTGGTATAGTTTCAAGTTTCTTTTTTTACATTTCATTAACACTAAAAGAGTTGCAAGAATGTACAAAAGAATTTCATTTACAGGTAAACAATACATTTCCATCTGCAGACATACAATAATATTAATATAAAACTATTCTCCATCTTTTTTGCAATGTTGCATTCATTTTTTCTAAGGTATGAGTTTGTAAAAGCTCCTTCATCCAGATAAAGTGAGAGCTACCTCATCTTTATCTAATTTAGTTTCATTGAACAACATCTTGTTCCTTTTTCTCCAAATTGAGTAAACTAAGCAATTTATAGTCATACTAAAATCTGCATGGTCATCACCCTTGTTTATGAATAGTTTATCAGCCCAACTGCGTATGTCGAGCCACTGCTGGTGAGGACATTGCAATCCCACTACTTTTTAGTGTTATGCTCCAAATGACACTGGTATAATCATATTTAAAGAATAGGTGATTAATATACTCACATTGTAAGTTGCAAAACATATATGTCTGATATGTGGCTCCACGCAATATATCTTGAGTTTTCAATATGAGCTTATAGCAAGTCAAGTTACAAAGGAGGCCTTAGGCACCCAAGATCTTTTTCATACAATGTGGTACCAATCAACTTTAGGATGATGCTGAATAATGGCTTTAAGACAACTTTGATTAGTGAAATCCCTTCCTTTATTAGGTAGCCAGTGGAAACTATCATCTCCAGAAGTGTTGAGAGAGTAATCAAGAAAATATGATCTAACTTTTTCACCACCTATAAAATCAATGAGTTAATTATTTTGCTGAATAATCTCTTTCACAGATTGAGTAGGAATTTCAGTGATGAAAGGAGAAACTTCTTCTCTTAGAATCAGAGGTCTATGTAAAGCCTAGCTATCAAACCAAAACCAATATAAAAGATCATTCCTTGTATATGCTTTAATAAAAGAATATATGATCTACCTCCTTCTAATAATATAAATGAAGTAATAAAAGTTTTATTTCCTCTCATCTAACTACCAAACGCTGGAATACTTGAGGGATACTTCATTGACCCACTTGGACCAAAGGAATTCCTTGTCTGTGAACAATCTCCAAATTCTCTTAGCAACTAAGTAGGTTTAGCTCTTATTTGTCTCTTCTCCAAAGAAGAGGGCCCCAAAGATGTTCCCATTTGATTTTAGCCCCTCTGAAATTGTCAATAGCACCAATCCATATGAATTTTTTAATACTTTCCATAAGCTCCTTATTGATCCTTTTAAGAAAGAATAAATGGAAGCTCCAATGAATGTGAAGGCTTCTTAACACAAAAGTGATGAGTGTAAGTCTCCCTATATAAGATACAGACTTATTTTACTAAGAGTTTATTCTTTTTCTATACCTTTCCAATGGAGAGAGATAGTCCTGGTAACTTAAGTTCTTGAAAGAAATAGGAACCCCCAGATACTTAAAAGATAGGGGTGAACATTCACCCCTGTCAACAACTCCATCTTGCAGTTGAATTAACATCATATGAAACATACAACATGCTCTTTTGTAAGCTAGTATCAAAACTTGAAAGCTTACAAGGCACATTAGTAGAGTTGAACAAAATTAAGACAAACAAGAGTCAGCCATAGAAAGCAATATCAAGTCATTTGCAAAACTAAGATGAATAAGTTCCAGAGCTTTGCATTTGTGATGATAGCTAAAATTGTTGCAATTCTGATTATTTTTCAAAATCAGCCTTGTAAGAATGTCCAAAGCAACCATAAAAAGATAAGGGGAAAAGGGATCTCCTTGCTTAATCCCATTGGTTCCTTCAAATGCGGAGTGGGATTACCATTAATTAGTATGCTGAAAGTAATAATAAGGACATATTGATTGACCAGTACGACTTATTAGTCAACTAGTAAATTAATTAATCTTACTACAAACTCTCGGTACATCAAATTTGATAACTTCAACTCATATTGATCAATTAGTATCCCACATAGGTCGATTGATACCCTATAAATCATGATTTTAATAACTTTAAATACTCAAAGAAAATTTGTTGGACACAACTATAAATTAAACACTTTCCAAAATTTTCGCTAAAGAGTGCTTGAAAGATCAAGGAACTTTTCTCTTAAAAACAAAAGCTTTAACACTAACATGAAATATTTATACATGGTAAGCCCTGATGATTCCAAACTAACAAAGTGAGATTGCAATAAATAATATAAAATATAAAATGTCCTTGATATGCCTTGATTATCTTGTGGTTTGATCTTCACTTTGTAAACTGTAAACTTTATCTTTTATTTTATAATCTTTATAAAGTATCTTCTTAAGTTTATAAATACATATAATTTTCATATTGTTTTTTCATAAAAATAATAAGCTTATTAGTAGTATGTATGTTTTTTATCATTAAAACATCGATTGAAGCCTCCTTTAATTCAACAATCTCCTTCTTTTTAGTGATGACAAAATATTTATGATATTAAAGAGCAATAATAAATTTAGCTAACAAACACATATTCATATCAAGATAATAATTAACTCCCTATTAATTAATGCATAAAACATAAATCAATATAAAAATATTCAAAGATTTATGAAAATGTTATATATACAAAAGTCACTACATATGCAAAAATCACTCCTTTTGAGTGTCATCACAATGCTCTTTTGTAAGCTGGTATCAAAACTTGAAAGCTTACAAGACACATTAGTAGAGTTGAACAAGATTAAGACAAACAAGAGTCAGCCCTAGAAAGCAATATCAAGTCATTTGCAAAACTAAGATGAATAAGTTCCAGAGCTCTGCATTTGTGATGATAGTTAAAATTGTTCCAATTCTGATTATTTTTCAAAATCAGCCTTATAAGAATTTCCAAAGCAACCATAAAAAGATAAGGGGAAAAGGGATCTCCTTACTTAATCCCATTGGTTCCCCGAAATGTGGAGTGGGATTACCATTAATTAGTATGCTGAAAGTAATGATAAGGACATATTGATTGACCAGTACGACATATTAGTCAACTAGTAAATTAATTAATCTTACCACAAACTCTCGGTACATCAAATTTGATAACTTCAACTCATATTGATCAATTAGTATCCCACATAGGTCGATTGATACCCCTATAAATCATGATTTTAATAACTTTAAATACTCAAAGAAAATTTGTTTGACACAATTATAATTTAAACACTTTCCAAAATTTTCGCTAAAGAGTGCTTGAAAGATCAAGGAACTTTTCTCTTAAAAACAAAAGTTTTAACACTAACGTGAAATATTTATACATGGTAAGCCCTGACGATTCCAAACTAACAAAGTGAGATTGCAATAAATAATATAAAATATAAAATGTTCTTAATATGCCTTAATTATCTTGTGGTTTGATCTTCACTTTGTAAGTTGCAATCTTTATCTTGTCTTTTATAATCTTTATAAAGTATCTTCTTAAGTTTATAAATATATCTAATTTTCATATTGTTTTCTATAAAAATAATAAGCTCATTAGTAGTATGTTTGTTTTTTATCATCAAAACATCGATTGGAACCTCCTTTAGTTCAACAATCTCTCTCTTTTTAGTGATAACAAAATATTTATGATATTAGTGAGCAATAATAAATTCAGCTGACAAGCACCTATTCGTATCACAATAATAATTAACTCCGTATTAACTAATGCATAAAACATAAATCAATATAAAAAATATTCAAAGATTTATCCACACATATAGATAAAAAAAATTTACTCAAATATGAAAACATTATATATACAAAAGTACATATGCAAAAATCACTCCTCTTGAGTATCTTCATTCCCCTTAAATCTAATATCACTAAACTTTCTCCTCTTTTTTTGGAATCATAAAAAAGAAATCATTTATTTAGAAACGCAAAATGTTAAGTGATATGCTTCAAGTTAACTTGATCTAAAGATCAAAAAGAATTTGTTCAAACTTCATAAACTTTATCAATGAAGAGTGTTATTAGACATTTAAATCTTAAAAAAGTTATTTAAAAGGTCAATCTTGATAGAAACATCCTTAATTATATTAAATTTTGAAAAATCTCTAATATTGATATTGTGCCTAAGTTGAAAAAAGTATTAAAAAACAAGTTTTGCAAAAAAAGAGAGAGGTTGGAATAATAAAAAAAATATAAGTACAATTATAACTTGGAAAGCTACCATGTGAGGTTTGAACACCTTTTAATTCTATCTCTAGTTTTTAATCTTTGTTTAACTATTAACTAAAAGATAAACGAGACTCTAGGAATAATATTTTTATACTAGACCAAATCAGACCAATTAATATTGAGGTTTGGCCTCTTAAATATCTACATACATAATTTGTTAGTAAAATTGTTAGATTTGTCTCTTTGCAAGATTATGGAGTTAGAAGATAACGAACCAGGTTTATGCTTATATAAGCTTACATTGAGCCAAACTAGTCCCCTTCTAATAGAACTATATTCCCCTCCGTCAATGATTTCTTTAACTTTCATTAAGCTTTATTCAGTTATCATATGAAGAGGACCTAGATTACACTAGTTATTGAACCAAAACTAGGTGTCTAATCCATTGCTTGTTAAGCTTTTTAGTTCCATAAATGCTCGTTTTTAGCTTTCATCCCCTAAATTCCGTATCAATGAAGCAATAAGCATATCCATCTGACCTAAATTGCCTATTTTTCATTGAATAATCTCTATATCATCTTAGTGACTAGCATTTGATTTGTAGATTTTATAAACAAACCCTTCCACTTTAAGACAATAAAGATAGTCTCTTTTACTTTAGTAGAAGAGGACTTCTTAATGTCACCTTGATTATAATTTTTTTTTTTAGAATTTCGTCCATGTCTTTGATAAGGCTTTTAAGGAAAACCAAGTGATAGATCTAATATATATGTAGGTTATTTAATGTAGAAAGAATAAGATGAAGTCTATATATATAGGATAATGATCTATTTTACAAACAACTATTCATGCTTTTAATTGAATCAAGTAAAGGTAAGCAGTCTTTCAAAGATGGTCTTTTTTAATACCTCCTAAATACTTGAAGGCATAAATAGTTAAAGCGGGTTGGTTAAGAGGAAACCAAAAAATGTTACATAAAAAGTCCATTTCTTAATTAAGCTCCAGTTGATACATAGAGTATGCTTTTATTGGAATTAATGGAGAGACTTAAAAGCTTAGAAAATGAGCTAAGAAAATCCATGAAAAATGCCAAAAGATTAAGTTCATCACCAAAAAATAAGAGTAAATCATTAGCAAAGACCGTGTTGAATATTTTGAGAGATTTACATTCATTGTGATACCAAAACCTACCAGCCAACTGTATACTCTAGGTCATAAGCTTAGTGAGAACTTCAATAGAAAGAGTGAAAAGGTAATGGGACAAAGGATCCCTTTGGCTAAGACCCCTTGGCTCCTTAAAATATCTTAGTTAACTCCTTATTCATTAAGATACTAAAGGAAGTTATGGTGATACAAACCAAATGCAAGAAGACAGTTAATAATAAAGTTGCGATCTAGAGAGTCAAAGTCTTAGTTAAAATCAATCTTTAGTGTGAAACTTTTGATTGATGCTTTGGTGTTATAATACTTATAGTATTCTTGTTAGTATAGAATTCTATAACAAGAATACTATCAACAATATTTCTTCCTTGAATTAAAGTACTATGATAAGGTTGATAAGGACCTTTATGACTCCCTTCATCCTTTAAGTAAGCATCTTAGAGATCACTTTATATACTATATTGTAACAAGAAATAGGTCCAAAGTCATACAAAGAAATAAGGATTGCCATTTTAGGAAAAAGAAAACTATAAGCCTTTTTGAGATTCTTAAGCATGTTATTACTTTTAAAGAACTTCAACACTGCTGCTGCAAAGAGGTCTCCATTCAAACTTCAAGTTTCTTTTTAAAAAATAAGGTGTTAAATCCATCAGGTCTAGAGGCTTTGTTATGATTAATGCTAAAAAGGGTAGCTTGATTATCAACATCATTGAAAGGTTTAGTTAAAAGCTCAACCTGAGAAGGATCAAGACTTATGTTAATAAAACTATTAAAATACACCATAGACAATTCACAATTAAAGGATATACCCAATATATTTTTAAAGTAGTTAAAGGATAAGGATCTAAGCTCCTCTTGAATAAAATTTGGTGTTTCAATCACCTTTTTTAGTCAATAAATTATTGATTTTTGTATTAATAAGGAGTTATGAATTTCATAAGTCTGAATTTTGTTTCTCAGGCCCTAGTGCTCTTCACATTTGAACACATTATCAAAAGGATTATAATAACTAACAATCTAGATATTTGAAAGAGCAATTCTAGTAGCTATAATATTAGCCTTAATATCTAGAAATAATTTTCTATTGAGTTTCTTAAGTTCCTCCTTTATAACCTTCAATTTTTCATTAGATAAAACTTATATCTAACAAATTAGACCTGTAAACCATTATTTGACTACCTTTACAGAGCCCTTAACTATAGTTAAATAATTATGGAGCCTAAAAGAAGCTTTATTAGGAGTTATATCATCAATGTTATAGACCTTTCTAAAGTAGTGATTAAAGCATATTAAGGTACCAAAATGGGCACAACTAAAGGGGAATATGCTTAGTTATGTAAAGTTAACCAAAGATATCTTAAGCTTTTCCTAGACAATCCAATTTTCATTTTGTCTATTGCTTCATGTAAATATTTGTCCACTAAAATTTTGATCAGTTCATCCTAGATAACGAGCAACTAATCTAAGCTCATATCTGACAGGTCTCAAGTTAAGTTTACTTCCTTTAACCTCCTATATTCATAATGTTGTTAAGTTCTCTTAAGCATAACCAAGGAACCTAAATCCCAGCTTGTAAACTATTTAGAACATTTTATAGGTTCTCTCTTTGAAATTCATTATTAGTAGTATAAATTATAGAAATTTTAAAAGGCAAAAAGGAGGCAATAAAAGATCGACAGAGATGGTAATCAAATGTAAATGAATAAATGACCAAGATAACATCTAAATTAAAAGCTATAATAATTCTCCT
>JANPWT010000007.1:599354-617632 GCA_024678245.1 Erythroxylum densum
GGCTCTACACATCCAAGCCTACTTCCAATTAATCCAATTAATTCTAACCCTTCACTTTAACTTCAAAATTTCCAATTCCAAATCATACTAACTAATTCAAAACTCAACAAATACATATATGTATATATATACACATAATTAAAACAATTAAAGCAAAATTAAAGAATAAGTCAATTAAATCAATAAATAATCAATTAAAGAAACGAAAAAATTTTCGGGGCCCAACAGTTATAGCTAAGTATAGGTTGTATATACACTTCTTTGATTAGATTGAGAAAGACATTTTTGACATCCATCTAGAATAGCTGCCAATGCCTGTTAGCAATGAATACAATAAAACTATGAACTGAGGTCAAACAAGCTATAAGAGCAAATGTCTCTCATAATCAATGTCACATTCCTAAGTAAATTACTTAATACGTAGTTGGGCTCTATATCTTTCAATGGATCCATCAATTCAAATATTGATTTTATAGAACTTCTTGCAACCAATAACAAACATATCTGGAGGTAAGTCTACCAAGTCCCAAGTATTAGTGTTGGAAAAAGTTTGTAGTTCTTTTACCATTGTTCTTTTCCACAAAAGGTTAGAGTTAGCCTTAGTATTGGCACGAAGTTTATACAAGAGACAATATTGGAATAAACGTGTAAACATTTAAAACAAACACATGTGTGACTTGTTGAAGTAATAAGAAAAGTAAGGGTTTGAGACTCAGTCGGTTATATTGAAGAAGTAGATGGAGAAGGGTTAATTTGTGAAAGTGGAGGTCCACCATTGAGGAAGATACAATGGGATTAGGTGTTAAGTACGTTAAATTGCTAGAGCTGTTAGATGGACCTATAATAGAAATGTCAAAGAACAAGGATTCTTTTGAATCAGAGAAAAGCTATCAAGAAGGTTCACTAACCTAGAATTTTGGGTGTGTAGAAAACATCATATATACCTAAAAATTTACATGTAGAGAGATACGAAGTCTCTAAGGTAGGAGATCCCATCATATATACCCTTTGTGTTCTATGCCATACCTAAGGAAACAACATAAGTGTGTTCATGGCTATAGTTTAAGGTTATAGGAGAACAAAGCAAGCACACACAAAAACTTAAGGCACTAATAATCAAAAGCACAATTGAATAATCATTTATAGGGAGATTTGTTAGCTATGATAAGGGAAGGGATACAACTTAGAATGTAGGTAGTAATAAAAGATGCTTATCCCCAAAAGGTTTCAAGATGGGAAGAGGATATGAGGAGGGTTAGAACAGTATCAAGAATATACCTATGTTTTCGTTCTATTTGACCATTTTATTAAGAGGTATTGAGACAAGATCTTTGAATGATAGTCCCTTATTGAGCAAGAAAGGTGGTAAAATTTGTATCTTTGTATTTTACAACATTATCAACATGAAATATTTTAATTTTGCAAAAGAAATGAGCTTGAATCATATTAGCACAATGAGTGTAAATAGAAAACATTTTAGAATTATGATGCATTATATAAATGCATGTATAATGAGAAAAATCATGAATAAAGATCACTTAATATCTCAAAAGGTAAAGTATGACCTCTGAAAAGTTTATATGAAACACAACAAAAAATTTTAAACTTGACAAAACCTAAAGAACCACTAGATATTAAAGATCCTAATCTAATAGTATAAAGATGACCAAGATGAGAATGTCAAATATAAGAAGTGACAGCACCAACAACATATTTTGATGGGAGAATTAGAGAAGTAAACTTAAACAACTATCCAACCTTACATTTTATCCCAAAAATTTCGCCTATCTGTGCATCCTACATAATGCAACCACGACTTAAAAATGATAAGTCAACCATATGTTTATATAATTGTCTAATACAAATGAGATTCAACGAGAGTTTAGAAATAAGAAAAGTATCAGATAAGATTAATTTGGGTGTTTGAACAATGCCTATACTCTGAACATGCATAGTAGAGTTATCAATAATAAGAAAAATATATAGAGCATATGATATTTTTATAGATTCAAGAATGGAAGAATCAGAGATTATGAGATTGCAATAAGTAGATCAAGACACCGTGAGGTTGAAGTACCTAATGTGAAAAATAGGGCAGGACAAAATATAGTACCAGAATAAGGTTGAGTTGCTAAAGAAGAGCATAAAAATATTTTAAGGAGATTTCATAAAGGGCTACTTTCTATTGGACCTTTTGTGGCAACAGTAGCAACAACAGAAGCAGGTTGAAATGACTTGGAAGAAGTACTAGTCCAAAATTTTATTTGAACCATTTTCTACATTCAAAACAATGTGATGTCTAGAATTTTCATAGTAGCTACGAGATCCTTTACAAAACTTCTTAACTAAGTTTTGATAAGTTTAAGGGGATAAGGTATGAGTCACAAAAATGACATCAAAAAATGAAATATACTTTTCTATAAAGAGTATATAGAGTCAAGTTTCTTTTATGATTAACTTCTTGATTGCAGTGTCAAGGTTTAGTAGAAAACCTCGAGCAAGAAGAGAGTTTTAGATAGGTTTAAACTCATCTCTGGGAGTTGTCAATAGATGCTAGATATGTTGACTATCATAAAGATCTAGTTGTTATTTGATCCTAAAGTTCTTATAATTCATATGCATAACTATAGATTGTTTATCCAAGTTATTGTTGCATATAAGAAAAGCAAGATTTCTTCAAAATCAATTAAGAAGCATCGAGATTTAAGAACTAAAAGCTCATTCTTATCTCTTGTTTCTTTATTGTTCTTTATTGGTTTTCTTTGTTTTCTTATAAACTAAATTGTGATATAGATTTAGATCGGATAAACCATTTATGTTTTAAATTGATTTCTTTGATTTAATGGAAGATCCTTATTTTTGTGAGATTATTCATGTTCATATATTGTGTTGAATTGCAAGAACCAAAGTTGAAGATTTAATAATAAGATTCGTACATTAAGATCAAAAAATGATATGTATGAATATATCACAACTAAATAATGAGGGTTATATGGGTTACTGACGTAGTACGTCGTAACAGTACTCAAAATAACTATACCTAAAACTATAGATAATGGTAAGTCTAGGTTGATCCCATAGAGAGTGTTCAGTTAACTTTTGTTATGAAAATAATCGGTGTTTAGGTTATGAGAGGTTTTGGTTTGATTTTCAAGTAAAATAAAACTAAGCTAATGAAAACAAATTAAAGAAAACATTCAAAAATGATGAAAAGTGATAAATACTTTAGGGACCTAGTTGTTGTGTTTAATTTTGTCTGGTTTTGATTGCTTTCATATGGTAAAACTGGTTGTGATTTAATTCAAATTCGATATGAATTGAGTGGAATTGGTATGGATGTTGCATGAATCTTAATTGGATTATTTTGTGAATGTGGCATGAAAAACAAGAAGATTTATGCATGAAAGAATTACAGATGGCATAAACTTAAACAAGAGAATTGTGCATGAAAATGGCATCATGTTACATGCACGTTTATGACATTTAAGTCACAACTGTGACTTATATGCACGGTTATCACGTGTAAGTCACAACTGTGACTTAACTTGCATATGTACGGTTGTGCAAGTTAAGTCACAACCATGACTTCCTACATGCAAACACACAAATAATGTTTCGTTTAATCTATCATTTTATTACATGGCACATGTAGGTGGAAGGCATGAAACCTTAAACCTAGGAGCATAATATAAATAAAAGGAGAGGGTGGATCATTCACTACATTCTTCACTGAACACACCAAAGATGCATTGAGGGAGAGAGGAAATAGAGAGAAAGGAGGGAAAAAGAGAAGAGAACAGGGAGAGTTTGTGAAGAAGAGAGAAACATGACAGAGAGCTGGAAGCATAAACAAGCCTTCGACCATCTGGTGACAACAAGCTGAAGCTAAAGGCGAGAGCTAATATAGGAAGCTTAAGAGGGGCAGAAGACCATTGCACCTCACTCACTCGATCCCTATATGCTTGCTCTATTATTCATCTGTTGCAATGTTTCGTGTTGTTTACTGAACTTGTCACTTTTATACTTTAGTAGACTATTACTTGTTTTATTTTCATAGTTCATTTGGTTATTTATTTGGTTTATTGCTTGAATACTTTTCTTAGACTAATAAGATGGGATCTAAGTATTTGATAGTGATGAAACATATTTATGTTATGATGGGCTGAATCTTTTTTCTTGAGGATTAATGTAGCTATTTTAATCAACTATGTATGAATGAGTTACGATTTTGTTATCTTATTAATTATTGTGGTTTCTGAGCTAAATGGATATAATGTCATGACCAAACTTTGCATCATGTTAGTATTAAACGAAGGATTAAGAAAAGAAGTTTAATACGGAACAAGAAATATGGACACTTAGGTTAAGAACTAGAAATATATTAATTTAAGTGGTAATTAGTAGTCGAGTTTTTATAATTAATTCAGATAATAACTTGTTGAATATGAAAGTTAGATTAGTTTATTATTCAAGTTGTTTTAAAACCCAACTATTAATTTTAGTAAAGGCAACTAACCAATCATTTCCCTTAATCATGCATAGGAGATTGAATTAATGAAATTAATACTCAAGAGTCTTCCATTTTAATTAATCTATTCGTCTTTGCTTCCAGTTGATTCCGTTTACTTTTCAACTTAATTTTGTGATTTTCTTTAAAGCATTAACTCAACAAATCCGGATAGAGTTTATGATTGCATTTGTTTTTATTTTTGTTCAAGATTAATTTGAGTGGACTAATTTCACCTCCATAGGAGATGACCCTAGATAATCACTACAACTACCTCGTATACTTCGAGTAAGATAGCCTACATATGTTTAAAACTTATTTTGGGCATATCACCGATCATCAGTTCAATCTCGACATACACCCAATTAAACATACTTCACTGAGTTATTGTTCTTACACCTCTTTTAGCAACTATTAATTATAAGTTAACAATAAGCTCTATTAATCTCGATTTTCCCTTAGGTTGTGTTTAATTTAGAAGATCTTGTTAATTAAATATAGTTATTTAACAACTTAGAACAAGCTCTCTAAATTTAATTAGGCAGCCGCATTACAAGTTAGAAAAACAATTTAATTAAGGCACCAACCACATAAGCTCAAGTTATTTAACCTAGGTTGTGTTATCACTAATGATTAAAACTCATTAGTTGCCACAAATGAATCTCAACATAACAATTACGAATTATATTAAAAATTTTAGCAATGAGTTCTTACATAAAACAATCAAATAGAGCATTCAATCATTCTTACACAACACCCAAACATTAAAGATAGGATAACATAATCAATCCCTAAGAGAAAGAACAACAAACAATGAGAGAAATGCATAACTGGGTTCTTCAACATCGATATTACCTCCAAACCGACATTAAGAAGCTCATCCCTTCATGGGTCTCCCAAAGATCTCCTCTGTCGCCCCTCTCTTGTTTCCCGAACCCCTAAATCGTTTCTTCTAACCTTTCATATCTTTTATCATCATAAAACAATGTTTTTATACTAAAAACTTAGGGTTCAAGTGAGTTGGCCATTTTTTTACGTATGTACATGGCGATGTCACACCTGTGAGACATATCTCATAGTCATGACAACTTTTTTCTTCAATTCTTATGTTTTTCATTATCTCCTTTTCTTTTAATATTTCCTCCTCTTGCTCTATGGAAACAAATGAGTGTGAATCTAAAAAAAACGACTCAAATATATTACTTTTAACTCACTTTAGCTCTTTTGCTTCCAAATTATACCTAAAACTAAATATGAACTAAAGTGAATGTCTTAAGTATTTCATATCATTAAACACTAAGTGTTATAAAATAAATTTATAATCAATTAAGCACATATCAATTACTAGATATGGAATCATGTGATCGTTTTGAATTATGGTGAAACTTATCATAAAAATTCATAAAGTGAGTTAATGAATTCTTAATTGTTTTGATTAAAAAGAGATTTTAGTCAACCAACTTGAGAATATGAATTATATTGCTTGAGAGAGAATATAGTTAGAAATTTCTATCAATCCAAGTAACGAGTATTAATTATTGAATAAGAATAAATTTAAGTATATCTAGGAAGATTTAACTTTTAAATGTATTGTATCTATTTATTGTTATTCTTATTTATTAACTTGGACAATTAACTCTTATTTTTATTTTAGTTTTGATTTTTTTAATCTAATTACTCGTTACATTAGATTAGATAATAAAAAGATGGTCAATATTGGTAGTTACACTCTACCCAACTATATTATAGAAAATGTTGTCTGCATTTACCTTAATGATTCTTTTGTATTGTATCTTTGTATTTCTTTTCTTTCTTATCACATCAACCTACACGGTACTTCTAGACCAAAAGAAGTTACTTATGAAGGGCTTAAGATTTGTTATTCATTTTATCTTATCAAGCTATAAAATTTATACCTTTGGGGAATAAACTATATTATTATTTAATGCATTAGCTGAAATATCTTAAACACTTGGTGACTTATGCTTAAATGACACAATCCATACAAGTACCTAATTTGTAGCCAACACTTCATAAGAATCCATTACTGCCTATTATTAAAAAAAAATAGTTTATATCATCTATCTCTATTTTTCTTAATAATGTATTCATAAAATCATATATTCAGGTCATAAAAATAATTTTTATAAAAATATAAAGTGCAATTTGCTTTTTTGGTGATATAATTTATGATAGAAAAATAGACAACTTGATTGAGATATCACCTCATGTGGTGTCACATCGACTATGGTGGAGGCGGTGCCACCTGCTCCTACAATAAAACCTCAAACCTCCCAAAATGGAAGCTTGTGGACACCAATTTTTGAGATTAATATATATCCCATTTGGAAAGTACACGTGGTGGCCTGGACGAGTTAAGGCGGCCAACTAAGCAGACGTGGCAAAAAGTGCAAACCACCACTCCTCTCTCTCATACGCATCCACAAGTCCTGCCTCACCTTTTCCTCCTTTCATTTGAGATATTTTAATTACCCTTTTGCTTTTTCCTTTGTGGGCCCCCTGTCTTTAGATAAAAATATATATCTTGCAGGGGTAAAAGTGTAAAAGGACGGACCAATCGCTGTTTGGTGACGTGTGTAATGAAAGGGAAGTGGACTACGTGGCAAGAAGATAGTTTACTGTTGTAAACGGTAATAACAGTAAATCAAACGGCCCCTTGTCCTCAGCCACAAGATGCCCATCCAATTCTCTTCTTCTTTTTCAAGTAAAACGTAACCCATCTGACGTGTCTTCCTCTCGCTTCGCCTTTTAGCCCCTTTTCTTTGTACCTGCCAAATGCACACTGCCCCCCTCTCTCTCTCTCTCTCTCTCGCTATCCTCATCAGTTTCACCTGTTCTTGTGCTTTTTCTTTCAGACTTGAATGATTGTCAACTATTACTGTACATGGTTGGAGGAACCAGACTTATGAGTGGTGAACAGGAAGATTGAATCTCAGTATTTCCTTCCTCTACTCCCTTCAAACTAGGTGGATCGTGGATGCTGTTGGTAGTATTAGGAAGTTCAAGAGAGCAAACCCTGTGAATGATTGCTGCAGCTATGACTGTTGAGGTATTTTTGTGTTCATGTAGACACATATAAGAATCCTGGTCCCTTTTTTTTGGGTACTTAATATAGGATCACTTACAAGATAGCAAATCTGTAGATTTTTAAGTTGCAGAGTCGATGTAATTAATTGTGTCAAACTTTTGTGGTGGTAATGAGAAAAAGGTTTGAACTTTTCGATGCAGGATCCGTCTGGGGGTTCTTTAGCAAAAGCATCTGACCCAGGGGGAGATGTGATTTCATCAGATGCTACAACACTATCTTCCATGTCAAAAGACCCAATTCGTTGTTGGAATGACTATAATCCCAAGGTTTTTATCTTGGCATGTTTAATTTCTGCTTTTCTGTTGATGATTAAGTGATGTGTTTCGGTTTACATCAATGATATTAGGTGAGGAAGCCCTACACCATTACTAAACAGAGAGAAAGATGGACAGAGGAAGAGCACAAGAAGTTCCTTGAAGCTTTAAAGCTTCATGGCCGGTCATGGAGACGGATTGAAGGTAATCTTTTTTCCTTTTGTTTTTTTGTGTTGGTTAATGAGGGGTATAGTTTTATCATTCTCAATTTTAATAGAGCATGTGGGCACCAAGACTGCTGTTCAAATTAGGAGCCATGCTCAGAAGTTCTTCTCTAAGGTTGACTGCTCTTATTTCAGTCCCTAACTCTTTAATTATCTGTATGCCCTCTATTAAGGCAAGTTCAATATTGACTTCGTGGCTCACTCTTTTTTGTGTTGGAGTTAGGTTGTTCAGGACTCGAGTGGCAACAACACAGGCTCTTTGGAACCTATTGAGATTCCCCCTCCTCGACCAAAGCGAAAACCTATGCATCCATATCCCAGAAAAGTGATGACGCCGCTTAATAAACAACCCTTAGTTTTGGAGAAGCCACTCAGGGCTTCATTGCCTGATTCGTCCATTTCCGACCAAGAAAACCAAAGTCCAACGTCTGTCTTGTCTGTATTTGGCTCGGATGCTATTGGTTCAATCGATTCAAATTCACCAAATCATAGCTCATCACCAGCTGAGTTCACACTTTCTGAACCCAATTTGTCAGTCAAAGGTGAGGAAAACCTGTCCACGGTGCCTCAAGTTCTGCACAACCGATGTCCCAAGGTACCTGCTAACCATCCAATGTTCACGTTGTCACGAATAAGTAATTGGTCTCTATATTCTCAAACTCAGTTTGAATTTTCTTGAAGGTTCAGGAAGTTGAATTTTGCCCCAACGAAAATGTTAGGTCCCAAGAATGTCTCAGTGAGGAAGCATCTAAAAGGACACTTAAGCTCTTTGGGACGATTGTGTTGGTAACAGAATGCCATAGACAATCTTCTCCAGCTATTGGGACTTCAAAATTATTGCCTTTAGATGTAACTCAACCAAAATCAGATCAAATATTGACATGTAATTTCAACACCACGGAAGCGCCATCTGAAAGCAAGGAATGCACAAGAAATGAGATGGCTCAACAGCTCCAAACAACCTTCTATAACATGCAATTCCAAACGAAAAATCCCAGTACATTAGAGGCTGACTCTCTCACCCACAGGCAGTGGTGGACCTTTTCTGGAGATATGCCATTTGCTTTCATACCATATCCGCAGCACAAGCTTGTCCAAGCTCATTTAGATTCCAATGGCAGAGTAGAAGATAGAGAAACCCGCGCCGAGGGATCTTGGACAGGCTCCAATTTTGGATCGATAAATGAGGATGACAATGCTGATAAATGTGTGGATGGTGACAGCCATAGTCAGCAGCTTTCATACGAGGAAAAGCTGATATGTACATCCGCTGGAATCAAACCAAATGTGGGATCAGTCTCTCCAGAATCAAGAGCAAGCCCTGAAAAATCCAAGAAGGGTTTTGTGCCATACCAAAAACGTATGGCAGAGAGAGACAGCCATTCCTCTGTAGCCATAAGTGAAGAGAGGGAGGAACAAAGAATCCGCCTTTCTTTGTAGTTTAACTTGGTATACATGCCGTAGTTTCCAGTTCCATTACTGGAGTAGATATGTTTATTGGTATCAGTTCAAATGTGGAAAGTGTGGCCATCTGAGTTCTTGAATCACAACAAAATCAGATAGAACCAGCTCTAAGCAGTATCGCTGCCATCCTTGGTATATATGCCTAATCTTGTTGACTAGTCTTCAACTAAATTCTACTGTTTTCCTTGTAAGCCACTCTTCTAAGTTCTGCAGTTTTCCTTTTGGTGTTTCTTTATCATCTTCATAAATGTGAATTAATACTGCCCTTGGTGTACGTGAAAGTGTAATTTTGGATTCCACTAGGAAAGTAAATAAGAGATTACGAGAACACCTTTTTGTTTTTGTTTTCTTTTTCTTGTTCACAATACTACCCTATTTTGTGATGCTACCAATTGCCAAAACCTATCCTCTTTAATACGAAGAAACAAAAACTAAAAACAGAAAAGTCAATATAAAAAAAAAAAACAAAAACAAAAACTTTGCAGATCGTGGTATAATTTGCATCGAAGGGACCAGGAGCATGAGGCCAAATAAGTTCATGGATTGTGCAGCTTCTTCATTGATAGTGATAATATCAAAGCATTCATGCTATTTACAAGGGGAAGAGACAAAAGATGCTTAATTAGCTCATTGTTCAACAATGTCAAACATAGAAAACATCGTCATCTGATACGATAACCCCATGTCTATAAATAGCAGTGTAAAGTAGTCATAAAAATCAGAACTTTAAAGCAAAGATAAGATGTCACAGGAAGGCGAAGGAAAGGTTATTCTGCTTGACTGCTGGGTTAGTCCATTTTGCATGAGGGTGAAGATTGCATTGGCTGAAAAAGGTGTGAACTACGAAACAAGAGAGGAGAACTTATTTGGTGGGAAAAGCCAACTGTTGCTCAACTCAAACCCCATTTATCAGAAGGTACCGGTGCTTATACACAATGGTAGGCCATTATGCGAATCCACCGTCATCGTTGGCTACATCGAGGATACCTGGATTTCACCTCCATTGCTCCCATCTGATGCATATGGACGTGCTCAAGCTCGCTTCTGGGTCGACTATGTGGATAAAAAGGTTTGAGATTTGAGGGTTGGTTGGTTTTATTTAATCGTTATTAAAATACATGTTTAGCTTATTAATATATAAAAGCATACACTACTACTACGACAGCTCTTTGACGCGGCTCGCAGTGTTTGGATGACCAAAGGGGAGGCTCAAGAGGCAGCTAAGAAGGAGTTGATAGAGGTAATGGAAGCGCTAGAGGAAGTGCTCGGAGACAAGGAATACTTCGGTGGAGATAGTTTCGGATACGTGGATATTGAAATAATACCTTTTACAAGCTGGTTTCTGGCAAGTGAGAAGTTTGGAAATTTCAAGTTGGAGGGATATTGTCCCAAAGTAACAGCTTGGACAAAGAGGTGTCTGCAAAGAGAGAGCGTGGCCAAGGTCGTTCCAGACCCAGAAAAGGTCTGTGAATTTGTGATGATGATGAGAAAGATGCAGGGCATGGAATAAAAAGTAAAAGCTTTTTGCTTTTCTTTGAGATTGCTTTCCTTTCCTTGTCCTGTCAGTCCAAGGCCTCTTTGGAATAATACTGTATCTGCTTGTCTTAGACAATACTTTATGTAATAAAATTAATTTCAATCATGACAAACAAAGCTCTCCAGTTTTCTGGTGATTAAAGCTTTAGAAGCAGCCATGGTTGGACTTGGAAAAAGGAGATTAGCTTAAAAGAGAGGGAAAGCATAAAGTAGGGAGATTGCTTTTTATTTTTTAAAAAATAATAAATTCTTTTCAATTTTTAAATTTTGGGTTCATCTTTTTTGGTAATATGTTTGTACCTTTCAAGTCCTTTTGTTCAACATCATCAATTTGTAACATAAAAAAGTCTTCAAGACAAAAAAAGAAAAGATAAGGGCTCACCAAAAGGACATCCTGTTATATGAAAAGTTCAAGTACTACGACTAAATAACAGAAGTTCAGTCAGAGCCGCCATCGGGACTAAACACACGCTTATCAAACAGTGTTTCCACGCACGTGCCCTTTATTTCCCATGTGATCTATAGCAAACATGCCTATCCCCAAATGGAAGTTAATGGAAATGTCAAAAGCAAAGGAATGTGAACCTTTGAAGCTCAGGGCGAAGAAAAGAACCAAGAATAGTATGGAAGACAATTATCTTTTGGTTGATAGTCATATCCATAGATTTCTTTCCATCTATCAAGTTCATGGAGTTCAACCCATGGTGCCTACCCATAAGAGACTTGGTGAAAGCTAAAAATACCAAATGGACCAAAGGGTGTCATTAGCCATATCTTAATCAACATGGCTAACAGTTCTAACACCAAATTGATATACTATAAATTGCATCATTGATTGCATCGAGCTTTCTTATAGTCTTACACAAAATAGTAATGAGAAGGGTTTGATTTATTGGTTTATATGTAAGGCTTCATCAAAATGAAAAATATTTTAACAAGAAGGTTCTTCTACAAGCCAAAGTAATATGATTCTAGCTAAGAAAACCAGCCCATTACTTGTCAATACGGGTAGGGATTTGATATCTGGTTTATTACTTGAAATGAAAGATTAACATCTGGCAGATTGGTCATCGCATCCATAAAGGTTAGTAAAGACAGAGTTAGTAGATGTCTTTGTCTCCTTAACATCATTCTGTAGATGCCTTGGTGTCCTTAACATCATTCCATCTGAAAATCAGAATCATGACTTATGACCTAACATAAGTTCTAATGGAACCCAAACTCTAATTTTGACTCATCCTAAGCAAACTAATAACTTTTTTAAATAAATAAAAACTAACTCTTAACTTGATATCGTCAAAACTTGAATAACTGCACACAAAACAGGGAAAGAAAAATAATGAGAAAACCAAAATTAATGTACAGCACAGATGTATACTTGCCATCAGTTTCATTGTCCTCGCCCAATTGGAATTTCTATGTTATATCCAAGTCCAAGGTATTTAATTGAGGTTATTCGCAAATGAATTCAAACATACAAAGGCAGAGATATAGACTCATCATTCCAAATAGCTAAGTTTTCACAACATCTTGCAAAAACTGAACTTAGACTTGTCCTTTCAGCAAATCAAACTCTGAAAAATATTGCAGATAATGCTCAGTCTTCTGCAACGTTTCTCCCTGCTCCCCAGTAAAAATTTGACAGAAAACTAACAAAAGTTTCTAAATTCATTTTGCAGCTCATCTAATCATCAGACACTTCGCTTGGGTTTCAGAAAATGTCATCGCATATGTTCAAATCTCCTATATATCCACAAAGTAGAATAGAGTACACAATAAGGTAAGTTGAGCTAAAAACATTCAATCATACATCATGAAGTAAAACTGTAAGGCTTAGATAAGAATAAAGAACTAATCCCTGATCTTGCATACACTTTAACAAAATATATTGGTGGTATCAGAAAAGTATAGAGAGAAGAATTGCTGATACATAGATAAAACACAGCCTCTGAAATAAAATTATGCATATACATATATAAAGCATGTCAGTGAGTGACAGAAACACAAACCGCTCAATTAACTTTAGATCCACAGTTTTAACATAAGAGTTCGCAATTTAAACATGTAAATTAAACAGAGTTTGATAATAGACGCCAACATGGACTTTATGGATGGACAGTAATAGATAGTAGGTAGAAGATGTACGGTTGCTGAGCTCATATCACCTCTTTGGCAGGCTTAGGAGCGGAATCGACCTCAGGAATCAAGACATAGCCTATCTTCTTGACATCACCATCGTCATCGGATTCGTCATCGGACTCATATGGAGAGCAGCAGTGATAATCGTAGAGAGACCAGAGCAAGTACATGGTGGCAGCGGTGAGAGCGCCACAACCAACGCCAAAAAGCAAAGCCACAACCACACTGACTATGTCTTTGGTCCGATCCCGGATAGATGCGGAAGAGATTCCGAAAGGTAAAACAGGACGACGGTGGACCGGGGCCTCGAAATCACCGCCATCATCTTGGTCAACGGGGGCGCGATTGAAGACAATATTAGAGGAAGAGGAAGAAAAGGATCGTAGGCGAGTGATTTGGGTGACGAAACCCAAAGAAGAAGAAGAAGGATCTTGAAGCGAATTAGGGTTGGGGTTAGGGTTAGGATAAAGGGGTTTGATGGTGAAGGTATAAGCGATGAAGAGGGTCTTGCAAGGCCTTGCAGTGGCTGTGGGGGTGGAAAGCAGAGTTACGAGCACGGAGAAGAGGAGGAAGAGAAGCGTTGAATTCGCCATTGTTATGATAGGCAATGCAGAGAAAAATATATATTTGTATTACAGTTTACAAATCAATACGTTCTCTCTATCTCTAGTCTCTCTCCCTCCACCAAAGTCCTAGTCCTACCTAAACCACAAATTTTGGGATATTTGGAATATGACCACCTAAGTCTTAATGACTCCGTGGTCGTGGTCAACCCTCTATGTCTCTATTCGTATTATTAATATTTCTTTTATAAGTATCAAATCCAATCCAATTAATAAATTTGATATGTATATAATCAAAAAAACAATAATTATTTTATAAAAATAAAAATATTGTGTGTCCTTAATTCTTGAATAATATATATAGTCACAGTCATACAGAAAAAAAAAAAAGGGTTTGTATCCTGACTAGTATATCTTAAATCTAAGCTATAGCCCATCTTTGTTTATTTTTTATCTCTAATGGATGATTTTTATAAATGACTTTGATGGTATATAAGTTGGAAGCCCGCAATACAGCTCCATTAAAACTTATCGGTGAAATATTCTACGAGATTAAGAGTCCTAACAAGAAGAGCCTTTTTCGGAACATTAATGTAAATAACACCAAGTACCTTGGTGATGATAATATCCCTATATGCTCGCTAATCAAGGATAACTCATGTAGTATTATGAGTAGAGATGTCAATATGTCAATTTCGGCCTGACCCGAGCCCTAACATGTGGCCCGACAAGCCGGAATGAGTCGGACTAAGGGCTTTTTTTTTTTTTCAATTATCTCAATAAGATACCTTTTATAGAAACAAAATACATAGAACTTTTTATAGGAATAAAACACTTAGGCTTTGTTGCTAAAGCCATATTCTGTTCTTCAAAGTCACTTTGGTTTCAATTGACGCCCTTACACCCTTATTCTTTAAATATCCCATCATTCGCAATCTATATAGTTTGAATACAAACATTCCCAAAAATCCACAAACCCTAAATTCAAATACACTTTAAAATTTACAGCGAAATTACATGACCATTATTGTCTTAAAAAGCCAGTAGATACACTTGGAAGTTTAATTCAAGTAACTCAGAGATCAACGACCTGACACCTGACTTATAGAAACGTTAGCGTTGGAGGAGGAAGATGCAGTAGACGTGGACTTCTCTCCATGGATCCTTACTTCTGTTTCAAGAAACGTAGGCCTGGTTGGTTGTCTGTCGTTTACTGAACCTTTAGTTTTGAGCAGAACAATCACCTCCGACATTGTTGGCCGTAAAGTCGGGGACGGTTGAGTGCACAGTAAAGCAATATCTATAATTTTTGTCACTTCTTCTGCTTCATATTCAATCGGGTCTAAGCTTTCGTCCACCAATTCAATCTGATTCCCACTCTCATGCAGTTTCCAGGCCTGCAGGTATACATGTAGTCTAAATGCTGAATTTACACCAACTAAATTTTTCTTCAAAAAATAAGAAAAACAAAACTTGCCCGTTTAAGGAGGAATTCAGAGCCAGGATCATTTATCATCTCACTACTCTTTGTTCCACTAATGATTTCGAGGACAACAATGCCATAGCTGTAGGTATCAACCTTCTCTGACAATTGTCCATGAATTGCATACTCTGGAGCTGTGTATCCCCTGATTCATTCATATATAAAACATGTATGTAAGAAAAACCTGACAGACTTTGGCATAGAAAGTAGCAGTAGTGGTGGTTGATAAGCAGCTTACAATGTCCCAGCAAATCTAGTGCTAACATGACTCCGATCCTCCGGTAAGAGCCTTGCCAATCCGAAATCTGCAATTTTTGGATGGAAATCGTCGTCTAAAAGAATATTACTGGATTTGATGTCTCGGTGGATTATGCATACATGGAATTGCTCATGTAGATAAGCTAGACCCTGCGCTGTTCCCAGAATTATATCAACTCGTTGTTTCCAGTTGAGGTGTCCTCGTCTATTTCCTGCTTTCCAAATATAATGTAATGTCAGGTGTACATTGTTTGAAGGGGAGAAACTGATGTTGCTAGTTACCAAATAAGAAGCGATCAAGGCTGCTGTTTGCCATGTACTCGTAGACAAGAAGTAACTCTGGTCCTTTGTTGCAACAGCCAAGCAAACGAATGAGGTTCCGGTGATGAACGTTACTGATAAGTGTGACTTCGCTCTTGAAATCCGCCTCAGCCTTACGGGGTTGCACAAGTGCCAGTTTCTTCACTGCAACTAATTTCCCATTCTTCAAAGTACCCTTTTAAATGCACAGCAACCACTATTCATTAGTTATCCAGAAGGAAGAGAATATAAACGCCATTTTTACCTTGTAAACATCACCGAACCCCCCTTCTCCAAGTTTATTCTCTTCGTTGAAGTTTTTTGTGGCAGATTTCAGGTCTTTGTAGCTGTAATTCACAGGACCACGCAGCTCAGTTGCACCTAATATGTCAGCTGTTACAGAAATATGTATGCTAACAACAATCATTATAATGGACTAGAACTATGGAAAGAACTGGATTTAAGAAGTACCTCGAGGAGCTCTCTTCCGCTTTCTAGAAAGTTTGAACCAGACAAGCAACGCAAGAAGCAGCAAAGCAAGACTAGCACCACCAGCTATCCCACCGATTAAGGCCTTGTTTGTGCTTGAACCTATGCAACACGAATGAATGATCATCACTGTAAAAAAATTATGTAGACAGAAATAGTCTACAAAAAGGAAAATGTTCATAGACGTACCTGTCTTCAAGAAGGGACGAAGATCAATAGTCTGGTTGTCAGCAAAGAAGGCCTTGTCTGCATATCTCATGAAACAGCCGGAATCAACTGCCCTGCCATCTGAATTGGGAGGACATCTCTGAATATTCCTATAAGCAACTTGCAAACAAGCTTGGCAACCAAGTGTGTCGATGGTTTCAACACATTGGGCAATCCCATGAACGGAAGCATTGTTAGAACCAACTACTTGTCTTTTACTTGCACCAAAGAAACCTTTTATTTTTGGAGTTGCTATTTGAAGTTCCTGTAAAAGCTCCGCCACTGTTGCTTGGAACGCAGTCGTTGGTGTTATGGATGTGGTTTGATTCCCACAGTATTCTCTATTAGCATCCCTTGTGGTCTCTCCGTAAAAATCACTCCTCTCGTACCTTTTAAAACACACGACAACGATAAATAGCTATCATCAATTTCATGCATCTTCTTATATATATTTGATGCTATCAATTGGATACGTTAACATTTCATATATATAATATAGATATCTTCAATTAATTAAGTCTTATATCAGCAAACAACTGTTCAGATTCATCGAGATCTCAAGTGGGTGTTGACGATGACGATGAGTTTGTTTTGGTCAATAGCTTAGCGAGTTCTGTTGCTAATAATACTCTGGTAGAGTAGTGGTTTCGATTTTGCTGTGTTTCTAAACCAGTATATATAGGCACATCACAATCATTTTGAATCATCAAGTCAATAAAAGGCAATAATACATCTGCAAATTTTATTGCTCTCTCTCTCTGTTTTCAACAGGTAGTACCTGAGGAAGCAGCCATCATAGACAACACGACCACCGTTGGCGGAGGAGCAGTTGCGGATGCGG
The DNA here is from genome assembly GCA_024678245.1 of Erythroxylum densum. Taxonomy (NCBI): domain Eukaryota; kingdom Viridiplantae; phylum Streptophyta; class Magnoliopsida; order Malpighiales; family Erythroxylaceae; genus Erythroxylum; species Erythroxylum densum. The sequence goes on from JANPWT010000007.1 coordinate 616,729, forward strand.
ACAGAAGCGGCGGAGAAACAAGCAACACAGTCAGCAGTGGACATGTAATCTCTGCATTGAACCATGCCGTACACAGGATCGGAACCAATGATCTGCTGATGGGTGGCAAAGTGTGAATTGTTGAGCAACTGACTTCTCAGCTGGCCAATGGTAGCATTAAGATTGCTGGCGAAGGTTGACAGGCTTGTGACGTTGTAGTTGCTGCAACCCATATCTAGCATATCGATTCCTGGGTCAGAAGCTGCCATGTAACTACACCACGTGAACGTGACTGTGAGTGCCGTGTAGAGCGTCCGCCACAACTTGGACTCCATTACTATCATCAAGAACTCTGCAACCAGAACTCTTTTATCTTCTTGAGGTGGTTTCTTTGTCTCTTATCATAATCCAATGTACACTTGGCTTGACTTTTCTCAGCTGTCCATTTCTTTTCTGTTTTCCTAATATCATACGACTCGAGTCCTTGAATGCAACGCACTTACTCATAATCTTTTTCTTTCATATTGAAACGAATAAGGTCAGTGAGAGTGATTACCCATCCACCACTAGAGATTCAATCATTCCTGAGTATACCCTTTGAAAATATTTTATGTATTTATTAGAGATAGGTCCTTAATTTGTCACCCACTAGGTTGAGTTTGACACGGTCTGTTTGGAGGATGCAGAAAATTAATCCGAAAGTGCTGACTCCGTCACACTTAAGAAAAATCTGTGGAGCTGGCAAAGTGAACGGTCATTAAGTAGTTGGAGTTGGGGTTGGATTTTATCATTGGAAGCTTCTCAGTTCTAAGTACTACGCAGGTGTCCAATTTTTCTACGTTCACGCTCCTCTTATTTTCGTTTTAAAAAAATACTCTTATTAAAAAAACTAATAAAATTATAGATATACCGTTATTAATTAGCA